>JBAMJV010006949.1:0-104370 GCA_037951105.1 Echinarachnius parma | reverse complement strand
TGTGTGTGTGTCTTTTTATTCAGTAATATATTCATCATAATTCACAGCAATTTTATTTTAAAGGAATACAAACCTCAGTGGAACACTAAAACTAAAAGAAAGTAAAACCCTTTTTAGTTATCAACATCATGATTCTCAGAAAGAACGGGGGAAAGAGAAGGGGAAATAACACTATAGATAGAAAAACAAATACTAATAGCTTTACAACAATACAAAATAACCCCAAAAGTCTAAGTCTAAGAAGTTGATATATTTCTGAATTTGATCTATTCGCCCCAAGGGCAAGGCTACACTGAGAAATAAAACATAGAACTGAAAAATTAACAGGATACACAGCATAACAAATAATATAGGGAGCCACCAAATTAAGCGCTAGGCTAGGCCTAGGTAAGAGTTAGCCAGGTTAGGGAAGGTTGTGCATGTTAGCGATCAACAATAATTTAGACCACTACAAGTTTAAACCACAAATATATTGATTTCAAAACTCATATTTGTGTGACTACATCACCGGCATCATGCCATCAGTATACACACTAAATTTCCCCCACAACTCCGGGCATGGTTGACTATACCAACAGACCTGAAGGCAAAGAAAACAAATCCCGTTTCGGTAGGTTCCCAGTAAAATATTTTGGATTGTGTATCGGCAAAAATGCAGTGTTTTAGGCTTATGATTTCTCTATCTATATGCCAACAATATTACACATTTTGATTCTTTGGTGGATAAATATACCAATCTGTACGGAAAAATAGTTATAGACTATCCAGAATTAACTCCGTTTCGCACAAAAGTAAATTTTCTCAAAGTAACTTGGACTTCAACTACATGGTTTGTTCGACATCGTTTGTATGTGCCGCGGGCGGGCAGCGGCGGCTGGGATCGGCTGGCTGACTTGTCTCTCGGCGCGGCGAGACATGAAATGGTTATCAGCTAATCAAGCTGGAGCGTTTGGACATCCAAAAAGTCGGAAATAATAATAATTTGTAAGATCTAAACGATGGTAAACGATTTTCATATACTACTTACATGATTACATGACATTTGACAGCAAAATAACCGCGCTGAATATCGCTATCTCTCTCGAAAAAAAAAGTTACGAGGAATTAATAGTTGAAGTTAGGAAATACGTTAGCATTCGGTTTTCAGTCGTTGCCAATTTGCATGTGAGCTGAATAGCTATGCGAGATGGTGCGTGTAATACACGTAGTTATCGCAGTCTGCCTATTGGCAATGATCAACCAATAAACAAGTTTTACGGGTTACTTCAATCGAGCAATCAATTGATTGCTAGCGCGGAGAGATCGTGCTACTGCATATGCATGTGCATGCGGTAATTATGATCGTGTGCAATATTGCAATGCATGCATAGCGCGAAATATATTTTTTTGCCTGTGTTACTATACTATTATCGATCTTCTTCGCGCAACAGCTGACCGATTTGATTTCCGAGACAAGGCATATGGCGCATTTTGCGAAAAGGGCAAGTTTTTAAGACTTTTATGAACTTGAAAATAATGTGAGAAGGGCATGCACGTATTTTGGGAAAAGGGCACATGTTTTGGGAAAAGGGCACGGCGGCCAGCATGTAAAAAGGGCACAGCCGTTTTGGCCGAGAAGACATGATTTTTGGGCAGGGCATCACGGCCAGTACGAAGGGCATCGGCGGCCTGGCCATCGATGGCCGTCGTGTAATTTATGCCCTGCACTCGTGTTACCAGAGGACTGGCCCCCTTCTGTAGCTTTCGCTACATCTAGTAGATGTGTGGCCTAGGGCTAATGAATCAGAGATAGGTGCCGCCTTATTAGCACAGGAAGGACTTTAACATTAAACTAACATATGAACTTACTTCGCTGCTAGCCCACGTAGTGGTTTCTTAATTGGCTTCAGCACATCATCCAAATCTTGCGGAAGTTTCCAATTTGGCTTCTGTTTCTGAAAATTAAACATGACAACATTGAAATGATACAGACAGTCAAAATTGGGTGCACGTTTCCCACTCCATAACATTTGACTGACATTTAATGTGAAACTTTTGCACATCACTCTGTTGACATATATCAGATCACTTTTTGTACAAGTTACTAGATCCCTTTAATTGCATTAGTTAGATCACAGTCGTCACCACATGTATGTCCAATTCTGACAATTAGTAAAAAATAATAACTGAACAGGGTAGACTAAATATAATTCATATCAACTTACATTATTCTGCATGTTTGTACCCATGAGATCCATGTAGGCTGAGACGGCCTTGTCAATCTTGGCTGAAAAATAGATGTATATTGAGCGAAAATCAAAATAAGGCATACAAATAAATAATTTAACCATTTTATATTTCAAACCACTAATGTCCCATGCACTATTGAAAGATAGACAGAATTTAAGAAATCAATAAAAAGAATTTGAGTTTCATAGTGTATTAAATTTGTATTAGGGTCTGGAAGATGCTAATCTTCAACCAGTCCAGGGAGAATAAATAATAACAATAACAATCACCCGTTATCCAATACCCTCGGCAATCAATTCAGACAGAATAATAAAGCGCCCTCTTCAGTTTGCATACAGCTGAAACCTACAACGATCTATTTAACGCAACATCCATAACTAATCTCTATCCTTTCTCCCCTGAAAACTCCACTACGTCTCCTTCCATCCTGGCGACCCGAAGGTCCCAAAAATGCATCTTAAACCAGTGAAGACAGAATAATAAAATGCCCTTTTCAGTTTGTATGAAGCCCCCTCTTTAGTTCGAACACAACTGAAACCTCACAACTATCTACTTACCTCTTTCCTTTCCGCTTAACTCCCCCGAAAACTCTTCTACGTCTTCTTCCATCCCGGCGACCTGAGGGTCCCAAAAACGAGTCTTCAGCCAGTCCAGACAGAATGATAGAGCGGCCTCTAGGGTCGACTGGTCAGGCATGTGGCCGTGGGTTCCCTGGTGCCGAATGTCCACGATCCACTTTGGAAGGCCAATCTAATGAAAGAGATGTTTGCATTTTCAAGGGTTCATACTGAAATCTTACAGCCAAAAAGCCAAGACGGCTAGGAAGCACAAATTTTAAAGTTGAAAATTGAACATAAAATACGGTACATAACACAGAGTTTCACGCAATCTGTCTTTGTTTTATTTGATAAATATTGTTAAGAAACAGACAGTCCTTAGTGAGCATCTGAGCAACCCTACCATGACTCCTATAAACCCCTTTTCAAACTTCATTTGGCGGGGGTATACAAAATATTTGGGCTGTGTCTATGGAGAATGCATGTTATAGCCAAATCAAATCTTCTTCAATTGGTTAACCCGATGCTAGAAATTAACATTTTTGCCTTTAGGCCCAGCCGGGCAGGTAAAAACAAGATTTTTCAACTTCTAGTGGCCAAAACCTATATCTGCTGGCCTCAAACAAAGAAAAACATAACAAATTCTGTTACATTTGCTTGCCTGATCGGAAATTTGGTGGCCCATAGCTAATTTTTATTGGCCCCGGGCCAGCAGGCCTGTGCTAATTTTGAGCACTGGTTAACCAATTCAGGACTGGTCCCAATATACCCAGGCTGTGGTCTAAGGAGAATATAAATACCAAAATGAAATAGTCTGGAATAGAATGGGTTAAAGTCAAGACAAACACTAATGAAATGTAGGTTACCTTTTCTGCAAGTTCATGTACTGGTTTGCCTCTTCCAGACTGCTGCAGTTCTTCTGTGTGGAGGTTGACTAGCCTACACAGATAATTTATGAGCGAGAGAGAAGGAAATAATCAGGTTAGGTTTTTAGACAGATAGTGCTCTATAAAAACTTGTTACTAGACTATTGTTATGACTTTTTCAAAACCTGTAGAAATGTGCACAAAGATAATATGAGGCATAATTCAAATAATTCAATAATGATCAAGTTCAAGATTACCATTTTCTCAACAACAATTTACATGTACTAAAAAATTTTAAATCAACTATTTTTAAAAGAAATTTCAAATGAAATATTGCTCATCATGACTGTCTCTAGCTCTATACAATGTAGAGACCACTTTACATGATAGCGCTGTACAGTATTTTATTTATTTCCGAATAAAGTAAGCTTTCCCCCACACCGGTGGTTATCGATTAACCTATATTCAGTGTTTATTGCATTGTCTATGCAGGGCTCGACACTAGCACATGCCCACTTGCCCAGAGCAAGTAAATATCGGTGATGGGCGAGTAAAATTTCATGAATTGTCTAGTTTGTTTGCCCGAAAGAACAATGTATTTAATTTGTGTAAATCTCATCTAGAGCTAAGTGGGCAAGTAAAATTTAAAAGTGTATGATTTTACTTGTCAAAACGGTCCAGTACAGAAAAAAGTTACAATGGCGTGGAGGATTGGTCTAGGCATTGCCTGCGATGCACAACCATATGGTAATGTGCACATGAGTGCCACATACCACATCAACAATGCAAATGGTAATACTAGACAATATGACAATTTACATGCCAATGCCATACACACAATTTCCTGGTCACAGAGAGTACAAAGACAATGCGTGTGTCGGCATGTCTACAATACATGTTAGCCATGCATTGTCTATCCAGTGCCTGCAACACAGATTTGTATGGTAATGTGCTACATACCTGGTAACAGCCATAGAGCATGCCATCTTGAAGTTGTCTGCCGAGTCAGTCTTGTTCAGCAGAATCGCAACCAGGTCCGTCGTGCAACCAATGGCAACAGGAAGCTTTCGAGACCTGAAATAAAGGTAAGAATAAAGTAAAACGTGTTTCAGTTTTGTAAATTAAATGAAGATGGCATCTTGCGAAGATGGCATCTTGCGAATGCCTTGCACAAGGTGCAAAATACACACTTGCTCACTAGTTTATGTACACAAAGTAGCCGTGTACATGTATGCTAATAGATGCATATTCCCTGGAATGGGTGTTTTATTTGCTGAAAAATTAACACCTTACATCATTAATAACTGAGATCAAAAAACTGAAGTCTAAAGCCCTCTGCAGACAGAGCCGACTCGACTAGTTTTCATTCGGATCGGCTCAGTTTTCAGTGCCTCGCGACACACATTTTGCCAGTCGAGAGATAGTCGGATGTCAATTGGGGCCGATTCAACACGATAAATCGGATCCGACCGACCGGGCCCATCTCTAGCCTGACTGAAACCAGTCGGATCGGGTCGAGTCGGCTCTGTCTGCAGAGAGCTTAAGCTTACTTTATCTAATTTTCTTCCTAAATTTGATTTAATTTTTGGCCTCTGACAAAAATTTTGGCAGATCCTTTTCTAGGCATACGAGGGGCGTTCAATAAGTTCATAGCCCAACCATGAAGGAGCAGGAAGTTGGGTTACCTAATGTTGTGTATGCAATGTTGCATCCTTCACATGGTCAGTGGTGCAAAGCCAGGTCAGTTGTATTCTGTTTCTGATCTAGACAGGCTTTTATTGATGTCCATTAAAAGTCACTTGCAAAATGTTGGAAAATGAAGCAATGCAAGTTGTTGAGAGACATATGCTGCTCGAGGACAATGTGCCTGCTCACAAGAGCCAGGTGACTTTTGAAAAGCTAATAACGGCGGGATTGGTTTGTTGATGATTCCTCCTTATCCCCCAAACCTGGTATCGTTAGATCTCTTCTGACATATGAAGAAACAATCCCAAGATTGTGATTTTCAGGAGGATAATGAGACATAATCTGCCAATATATAGGTTTTTGAGAGGTCTTTAAGAGACATCATCAAGGAGGCCCTTGAGGCCCTCAGGAAAAATTCCGAAAAGCTCTTGGCTGTACATCAGTATTATATGGATGAAAGAACACCTGTATATATTAATCGATGTTGCACCTTGACTCCTTCAAGGTTGGGCTATGAACTTATTGAACGCCCCTCGTAGATAAATTAGTTTAGTTTTAAACAGGAATTTTTAGTAGAAAAGTAGTTTCAGCATTTTCCTTAATAATTTATTTGATTAGAATTACAATTCATCATCACCACATGGAATAATTTACAAACAATATAATGGGTTTCAGAAGAGAATGCCCAGATTAAATTTACAAAGATGGAAGAATATCCTCTGGACAGAAAATTTTTGATCAATTCATTCAGGACTCAAAAAGTAACTAGATGGATCTTTGACTGCACGCAGTCAGAATGTATGCCTCCGCCATTGCGCGATTTATATGAGTCACCTTTGACCTTTGACCGAGAGACCCTTAAATCTAATCAGTTCAATGGCTCCTCAAGACACATACATGTACATGTACCAAGTACAAAGTTTGGTGGAAATCCGTCAACCGGTTCTTGAGATATCGCGATAACAAGCAATTTTTGCATATATAATGAGCCCTGTGACCTTTGACCTCATGACCCCCAAATCTACTCAGTTCACTGGCTCAAGATACATACATTTACTAAGTTTGGTAGACATCGGTCAACCACTTCTTGAGATATCGCGATAACAATCTATTTTCGCATGAGCCCAGTTACCTTTGACCTTTGACCCCAAAATCTAATCAGTTCATTGGCTCCTCAAGATACATACATTTACTAAGTGTGGTGGAAATCTGTCAACGCGTTCTTGAGATATCGCGTAAAGAGAACGGGACGTACATACGGACGGACGGACAACCAACCAGCCTCCGGCCACTTCGTCGCGGAGGCATACAAATGAACCCGTTTATGTTTCTTATTTTAATGTCATTTGGCTGAAATTGCATTAGTTAATGTTCTGTGAATGTATGATCTTTTTTAAATCGCATTTATTCCAAACCTTGTCCTGGCATACACTCAGCTGTGGACCGCCTGAGCATCCCCGCCCGCAGGCCGCAATGCGCCTGCGTGACGATGCTGCCCAAATGCTGGAGCAGCATGCATGCAGCAAAGAACATTCACCATCCGATCGGCCATCGACCAGTTACCTACCTGTGTATCCTGCCGGCAGTGCTGGCTAAGCTCGTCTCCGAGTGTCCGCTGCAAACACGGCTGCTGCAAAAGGAAAGAAAATGCTCAACCAATTCTTACCTCGCTTTCCACGCATTCACTCTGTCAATGGCTTTTGTTTGCTGTTTCCATCTTCCAGATAAAACAGATCACGGACCTCCTTGAATTCATTACTGTTCATCCACTGTACAGGGGTAGTTTTTCGGGGCATTTTCCTGTCAAATCGGAGTTCAATTCTCACGTGAAAATGTTTACTACGACGTTGTCTGTGCTTCATTGCACCGCAGATGGCGCTACTCGATTTGTTGTTGTTGTTGTTTGATAGCAATCGGTCAAAATGTGACTATTTTAGTATTATTGCCAATATTCATTATTCATATATTTTTAAATTATAATAACATTTCATTAATCATCAAAAGAAATTACAATGGCACCGATGTATCGCGATATTTGTTTTGTTCAATATAACTATTACTTTTGTATTATGTACATCTCTCACATAGGGACTCCCGCCACTACGGTGGAGTTAGGCATCTAATAATCAAAACTATTCGTTCGTTCAAACTTATAATAATAACAGAAACAAATAACAACATTTTGTGGGCTTATTTTGTGCTTGGTACAAAGACATAATACATGAAATCCTTTCTTCTTCTTTTATTCAGTTCACTTAGAAACTGAAGTAATCATAAACATGCTCACTGGTTCTCTTTTAATCAAACATAATCCTTACGAAAATTAACTCGCAGATTGGAGAAAAAAATCAAAAAAGAAAACAAAAGAAAAGAAAACACGAAGTCTAGGAGCGGCGATTGGCCTTTAAAAAAAAATGAAAATGGGACCTTTAGGAGCAGCGATCGGCCTTTTTAATGAAAATGTGACCTTTAGGAGCGGGCGGATCGGCTGTGAAAAAGGGGGTCTTTGAAGCGGCACAAGCCACATACCCGTATTGCAAATGCACAAGTACCCCCCCCCCCCCCCCCCCCCCCCCCCACATCCTCCTCCTCCCTCGGACTTCCCGCCCACCGCCCCCCACACGTACTTTTAGTTAAAGATATGATTCAAAGTATCACACATTTTTGTCTTGTTCGGTTGTCGGAATTTCTTCTCGATTTGTATTGCAAGTACAATTATGTTTTTGTTCGAAGGAGACCCAAGTTTGGAAGAGAACCTCGTGAAACCTAATTAGGCCCTTTTTTAAATTTGATACTTATAAGTTATATCTTGTAGAGACATCATTGTCTAACTCTAAGCAGTAGATTACACATACATGTTTGCTTTATATCCTTTGTTATTTTAATATTTTCTGCAAACCCAGGTCGAAAAAACAGTTGAAAATTAGTTGCCAACTGGTACCAGTTGATACCACCAGTTGGCCAACTGGTTTCAATATGGAAATTTGTACACTGGAATCAACTGGAATCAATTGGAATCGAGTAAGAATCCAGTAAGGCTTACCAGTAAGAAGACCAGTTAAAGTAGTTGGTTCCAACTGGTATTTTGAATTGGTTTCAACTGGCATTTCTATTGGTTTTAACTGGACTGCTCCATCTATCCATTAATCTTTACTGGGAACCGGGAATGTAAACTGCTACCGCTTGATGCCAGTTAAAACCAGTAAAAACCAGTTGAATTTCCAACTGGTTTCAACTGGTTTCAACTGTTTTTTCGACCTGGGAAAGGCATCCCATGGTGGCTTCATCAAGTCGGCAGGTATAGTAGACCTACTGGTAACACAAATTAAAGATTTCTTAGTTTCTGCCAGGCAACTTGGGAGGCTTACTATAGGGATGCCTTATATTGGAATGCAACCGCAGCATTTTATAATTGTATTTCAATGAAATGCCGAATAAATTACTTTACAATAATGTATACTGCTCCATGCCGTTTTTATTTTAATTTCATAATTTTGTCATAATCATTATATTCGAACATCATGAAAAGGAACAATATAGTTGTGCAATAATAAATAGAATCGGGAGTAGAACCGGGAGTAGAATCGTCGAACTGCCTTCTTTGGAGCAGTTCAAGGTGGCTCTTGAAACAATTTAGTTCCCTTTACAGGAACTGTACCGCATAGAGCTGTATATATAACAACTCTATGCTTTTCCCTCATCTAGATGCTGAACAGGCGTTGATGAGTATTACCATAGAACTAGAACTAGAACTAGGGCGGTTCATGGAGCGAAGCAAAACAAAAAAGAAGAGGACGATACTCTGGCCCCCCTGCATGGCCCTACTTAATCTGGAGACCCCTCCCACGTCAGCAGGCTTATACAGGCATTAAAAACAAGTAGTTTCAGGGCATAAAACAAATGCAAACTTGTACAACATGATTGTGTGTTACTACTTACTAGTATACAATATTATAGCAAATTAGGCCTATCAAAATAATATAATATATCTATTCTTTCATTCATTTACATATTGTATACATTTATTTGTCATTATCTATTCGATTGATCAATAACTTTTGGGATGAATAACAGTGAAAGAATGCATGAATAAATGAATAAAAAAATGAATGAATGAATGAATGAACGAATGAATGAATGAATGAATGAATGAATGAATGAATGAATGAATGAATGAATGAATGAATGAATGAATGAATGAATGAATGAATGAATGAATGAATGAATGAATGAATGAATGAATGAATGAATGAATGGAATGAATGAATGAATGAATGAATGAATGAATGAATGGAATGAATGAATGAATGAATGAATGAATGAATGAATGAATGAATGAATGAATGAATGAATGAATGGATGGATGGATGGATGGATGGATGGATGGATGGATGGATGGATGGATGGATGGATGGATGGATGAATGAATGAATGAATGAATGAATGAATGAACAAACGAATAAAAAAAAATGAAAGTATGAACGAAGGAACAATAGATTGAATCATAGATTATCCTCTCCTAGTATTAATCCATGAATGAAAACAAAAAAATAATAATGATGATAAGAGTTTTATACAGGGTGGCCCAGAAATAACGGAACGGGGCACTTCCCAAAATAAAGTAACGAAATGACTGGGTCCATCGGATAGTGTGTCTTTCCAAATGAAAATTTATACCAAGAACATTAATTTTGGTTGTGTAGTTTTTGTTTTAGAGCGCTGTGAGTGACACCATGTCAGGGTTCATTTTTCTTCAATTTTGACTGACCTATTGGCTAAAGAATGACCCGAAAGGCTCGTCATAGAGTTACGATGCACAATGATGCGGACACCTTTGTTAGTGTGCATTCGACTGAATAGCCACAGCACAGTAATTCTATGGCGAGCCGTTCGGGTAATTCTTTAGCCAATAGGTCAGTCAAAATTGAAGAAAAATGAACCCTGACATAGTGTCACTCACAGCGCTCTAAAACAAAAACTACACGACCAAAATTAATGTTCTTGGTATCACTTTTCATTTGAAAATACACACTATCCGATGGACCCAGTCATTCCGTTGCTTTATTTTGGGAAGTGCCCCGTTCCGTTAATTCTGGGCCACCCTGTATATTATGCTCCCAATTCCATCTTTTGCCACTGAGTAGGGCGTATTTGAACATAATTTACACACAGGCTGATACAGCAAATGAATTCATGCAAACTGTATTTATTTATTTATTCCTTCATTCCTTCATGTATTTCTCTATCACATTTATTCATATAATTATTCATTGATTTACATTTTACTACACTTGCATTTATAGTGGACAAGCAGTTTTCAGCAGTTTTTTACATTTATTTATTTATTTGTCAATTTGTGTGGGATGATACGCAATCCAAGCATCACTGATTGAAGATGCCTATTATGGAAGGGCGTGGTCCTATGGGGGCCCGGGGGCAAACATTTTCACAGGAGGCAGCTGTTGAGAACCTCTAGCTATTTGTATGACTCTCTATGACCCCTTTTCTGTTGTCGATGCGATCCTTCCCAGTTGTAAATAAAAACACAACATATAAAACAACTACAACAATAATATTTTCGCGATGGCTGATGACGTCGAGGTGAGTTCTCATTACAAATTACATGTTTAACACATTTAAGAGACAATTTTTTGGTTTTGACATCATTATCTGAATAACCTTTGTTTGTTTTTACATTTTCAGGAGTCAGAGGTATTCGAAATCACCGATTTTACGACAGCTTCAGAATGGGAGAGGTGAGCCAAATTCTCTTGATCGGTCCCACACGTTCAAAATTGTGTTACATGGCATTAAACATATTATACAAATTGAAAACGAAACATGATGAATTATTTATGAACATGAGAGATCATGAGACTGACGTAAATCAATGACAATGATAGTAAATATAATAATTAAAACATTTTGGTTAATTTATTATTTGGACTTGTTAAAAAACTTCAATTGTAATGAAAAAATTATGAAATAAATTTTGTTTTCATTTTTAAAATGTTGAAAAATTTAATATCTGTAATTCTGAATGATGACTTGACAAGTTGACATTGACAAGTCATTTTGATTTGTTTTTCAATCAGTGAACATTGGGGCTTGAAGCTCATCTGCAATGCAAATTGTCATTAAAAAGCAATATTTGTTGCCATCTAATTAACTGAAATGTGCATGTGCATGTGCATGTTTTATGAAATGGTGATATATTATTTATTTATTACAATTTGAATGGATGATGTGTGGAGAAATCTGTATGAAGGTGTATTGAAACTTCGCGCACGAAAATTTCGAACTTTTTCAAAGTGTCGTAGGAGCAACAAAATGATTGTAATCTCAATGAAACAAGCATTAAAATACTCCCTCTATTCTGAGGATTCGATGTATGTAAAACATTTTCGATTTAATCTCACAATTCATGTGTTATTGGCCCGATTCCGTAACCATGTCATATCAACAAGAGATTCTCCACCGAGTACGGTAGTCTTGAAACTTCGCGCTCCATACACTTTGATACACTGCCATTGACTTAACACGCATTCCTTTGTAGCAAACTTTAACAAGCATGTCAATGGGTGTGTGAGGATGCAAACTTTTGCGCGTATTAGCATCTTGGCACGCGCGCGTTGTCAAGCTTTCTACGGAGATTGCGCGATCCGAAAGTAAATTTGAAAGGAAGGACGAATAAAGGAGCATTTTACGCAGCATTTCGATAACAACAAGTCTGTTCTACGGGAAGGATTTCGATTTAATTTGATGATTTTCCATTGTCCATAATTTATATACGAAAAAACACACAAAAAGTAAGTTTTTCTCAAGAAATATCGATCTTTGTTTGCTAATTTTTTGGTTGATTAGTAAGTAATGTGTGCTCTTTCATTTGGCGTCAGAAATTTCCGTCGCCGTGTCCGTGTTCTAATGTTGCGCGAAGTTTCAATACGCGCGAAGTTATAATACTTGTCCATATGTTTAATGTTTTGTTCCCTTCTTTACTTTTCTTTAGTAAACATTTGTTTCATAGACTCAGTGCTTCGTCGTGAATATGGTGTACATGTAAAATATAGGAAAATCATTAAGGATTGATGCTGCAAGAATTAGATTTCAAGTCAAGTTTGTTTTGGTCTCTTGAATTATGAGAAAATGGGTGAGAATTAATCTGAAAATAATATGATGATCTAAGACTTTAAGAGTTGCAAGGATGAAAAGCAACAACATTATGAACACATGTGAAAATTTGGTCTGCACATCAGCATTGCTCAACTTATATCAATATAGTCGCACTTTTTACCTCGTTCTACTTCATTTTACTTAGGTTTATTGCACGCTTGGAGCAGGTCATTCATGACTGGAGACTGGCCTCTGCAAACAAAGGAGAGCCTCTGAAGAAAGTAATGACCCAGATTTATCTTAATATTTCTTTGAAAGCACATATGCATGATTATATAACCATGAACAAATATAGTGAATTGAGGAAAAAAAATTTAATCTTTTTGCAAGTAAATAGTTAAGATGGTTATTTCAAATAAATTTTTCATTGTACATAAATTTGAAAACCACATTTTTGTCTATTTAATTCAAATTTCTTTTCAACAGTTCTGCATTTTAAATGAATTAGTTTAAAATCAAATGGTCCTTACTACATAAAGTAGTTCGTAATCAAAGGCTGAACTATTTCTGGTCTCAACAATTTCTGATTGTGTAAGTTTAGCTTACAACAAACTATCAATTAACATTTATTTTCATAGTGAGCAAGTAGGGCAAGTAGAATTTGATAACAATACGATTAAGGTGGCCCTGGACTAATAGGCTAGTGTTGATTCTGAGCCCTGGCATACTGTTTAAAAATATGTGAAATATAAAAACATTGCCAGTGTGTTCTAAGGACACCCATGTATCACTTGCTAAATCTGTAATTAGTGTGATCATCTTGTTTATTTTGTTTGTACTTTCACCAAGATTATAAACAGCTCATTATCAATGAAAATACTCTTCAACATGTCTGGCAAGAGAAATTCTTCTTCTTCTATTTTGAGTATACTGTACATTAATTCTGAATATTCTTGCAGAGGATTTACTATCTGGTTGTGCTGTGCAGGGTTACTAGTCAACCCCTAATCTTTTTGAGAAGTAGACTAGGTTCTACAAATTTTAAAAAGGACATTATAAGATGAGTTAATGACTGATAACTGAACAATTCTGTTGTAGATAACAGAACATTAATTTCTTCTCAAAATTTTGCTTAGGGTGACTTCACCGCAGGCTCCTGGGAGGAGAGGTCGGAGAATGTTACCTTCGCCAACTTCCGCTTCGTCATCAGCGAACACCGCTTCAAGTTTGCGGGAGAGGAGGACGAGGATGAGGAAGAGGAGAAAGATGAATCGGAAGTGGAGGAGGAACCTGAGGAAAGGAGAGGAGGGAAGGTGGAAGAGGACGATCATGATGGTAAGAAACAGGGTTCATCACTAATGCAGGTGTCATTTGTATGACACACCTCTTGACCCCCGGGTAAGGTGCGTCATGGATGCGTCATGTACTCCCATATTGATGATGCACAGTACCGTCCTGAAAGCAAAATGTGCGCAAATGATGTGTGTCATGGGTCTGTCATTTTCATGAAATGGTGCATCACAATTTTGACTCAAATATGCGTCAATGTTTCCTAATGGTGTGTCACTTTTTCTGACGGAGGGTGCATCATGGTTCATAAAAGAGTGACGCACATTGGTATAATGACACACCTTTCCCATAGGTCAAGAGGAGCTTCTTACAAATGACACCTGCATAATACTTGCCCGATTGCTCGGGGCATGTAACAATTGATGTCGGGCAAGTACGAATGTCATAGATGGTCTCATTTAGTAGCCCGATCAGCTGTTCAACTCCGAGAGAAAATTGAAATTCCTAATGTGTAGAAACAAGCGAGAAATTTGCCATGCAGGACAAACTACCTATTGTAATTAATTTCTTAGACTTACTAGTCGGATGTTTAACCTAGGACTAGTCCTGAAATTGCTCGGCTGATTTCTGTGGATATTGTGTATTACAGTGAAATCAAACCCTACAAAGCTACTCGTAATGTATCAAAATAAATGAATGAGTCTTGTGCTAAATTGTTGCTGGTTTTTATTGCAAGTCAGATTTAGGCATCTTGAGATTATCATAAGAAAGACTTACTTGCCAGCGATATTTAATGCCCATTTCTAAGAAATGTTTTGTATAAATATAAATATAGTAATAGTATAAATAGTGCAAATCACCATGGTTAAAGTGTTTGACTAAATAAATAGGAACAATTATATATATGTACAACAATATTTAGTATGACTTCATTATACTATGTAACTACAACATTGTTTCGTGGGCACACACGTGCCCACTATATAAATATATGTCAGATCAATGGACATCCAGTTTATATAAATATGAGGAATGTAACCAAAGACTCAATATATTGGCAATTTCTAAAAATGTATGATCCATCATTGCTGTTTTGTTCCAGACAAGCTTCCCCAAGCCATGGAAGACATGCTCTCATCTGATAATGATTTCCCACCCAGAGCTCACTGCCTCTGCCGATGGTAAGACATAATAATAATAATATGTAGCATTTATCTAGGTGCCCTATTCAGAGGCGCATTATTACCATTGGTCATCATGTACAGTTCAAACCCTCACAATTATCTTGTGCACCATCTCAACTCCCAGGGGAGCATACTAGCCAAAGCTGCCCTATGATGTAGAGCGCTGCAGGCTAATTTAAAGGGGGTAGTTCAGTTTTGGTATAGAACGAGGGCACTTTAAGAAAAAACCATTTTGAGAGGTAAGGAAAAACTAAGTGTAGATTTTGAAAAAGCACACAATTTTAAAGACAGGATAAACTTTGTTTGGTCAAAATTAGTTCAGAAATGGCTGCAAATCCATAAAAATATCCAATTTGAATAAACTTGAAGTGTCTGAATGGGACCCTCTTTTGTTAACGGCTGCTTTTTTATGCAAACAGCTCTGTAACTTTAATAGCTGTTTATATGTTTTTCTACCGTTCTAGCATCATTGAATTATAACTATTAGTTTTTAATGATAACTGACAACTTTCCTCAGCTGGCAACTCAGATTCCATTATGTGTGAAAGCAAGTGCAATCTACTTATCTCCCCTTTTCATTCATGTCAGAAATAGTAACAGTATTAAGTATTATCATTAATTTGAATATCATTTATTTGAATAATTTGTTTCTTTTGTCTCTTATTGAAGGTACGGTTTGAGGTATTTTGTTGTGATATCCCCCGCCGGCAACTCAGGTTCCATCTCAAGTGAAAGGAAATGCAATCTACTTAGCTCCCCTTTTCATTTCTGTCAGAAAATGCAACAGTAACAATGATTATTATTAGTTATTAAATGATATTGATGTGAATTGTTAATTTTTATTATTTGTACCTCAATTCAAGGTTTGGTTTGAGGCATTTTGTTGTGATATCCCCCGCCGGCAACTCAGAGGCCATCACAAGTGAAAGCAAGTGCAATCTACTCCTTAGTTCTCTGACTATTGCTGTCAACAACACAAACTGGTAAGTAGTATTAATGATTCTGATTTTGGTAATGGGTTGGAGCTGGATGATTGCCTTCTAAGCAAACATTTTTCAAAGTTCTGATTTTGTAATATGAGATTAAGTAATCGTTTGTCTCGCAAAGTAGCAATACAAATTTGTACGACATTGTTGGCATATCCGCTACCCTTCATCAGGTATTACATTTATTAGGGATGGTATGGATGTTAAACTCTAAACCTCTCTCACTTGCTGTAAGAATCAAACCACTTGACTAAAATTGAAACATATTGAATGCATTTTCCTTAGTTTTAGATTCATTACCTGGCTTTTTGGCAAAATAATGGATGATAACCTTATAAATGAGAGGTTTTTAGTAGTTTCATAAGTAGGGTCATATACATGTATAACATTGCTTAGTGTCTCTCATACTTTTTTTGAAGTGGTGTACCAATGTACGCTCAGATTCAGCAGAAATGGAGGAGGATGTACACAGGCGTGTGTGAGGCACCAGGAGTCAGAACAACTTACGACATTGTGCACCTCAAACGCATTCCACATCAATACAACCACTTGGCGGGACTCATCAATATATTCAAGGCCAAAATGGTATTTAAAAATTGAAGTTTAATTATTTTTAATATTTTCTTACTCTTACCTCAGTATGTTGATATGTCCTGTTCTCTCTTTCTTCTGATGATTCCTTTTAAGAATGTCTTAACTATAAATATTTATGATGACAATGTATTAGGTTTGTGAAATATATATTTAGCACTTTTTTAACCAAACAGAAGAATAAACAAAATAATTTAGTCTGCAAATTTAGTTATATGCTTTTCTATACCACCATGTAATGAATACCAGACATTTAATTTTTATGTTTGTGAGATCATGATTAATCACTAATTGCTGATTGAAATGTTCAAAAGAAGAGTTTTTTTGCAACATGTTTCACTTCTGAGCAATTAACATTTAATATTGTTTTTCTCCTCTATGTTTCCTTGACGCAGGCAAGTCCTATATCCCCAGTCCCTCCGGTCACAGTAGCTGTGCGGTTCACCTATGCCCTCCATGACTGGACACAGTTTGCATGGCCCCTCCTACCACCAGGTATGCAATACATTCATTATACTCTTGAAGAGAAATATCAATTGCCTAATCTAGCAATCAGATTAGACTATTTATGAAACTTTACTTGGCCCACATCTATTTCCACTTGCCCCGGACAATTGGGCAAAGGTGCTAGTGTATATGGAAGAATGCTTCTCAGGGAGTGTGCTGGTTTGCATTGTATCCTATGGCTGGGATATAAAAGTGTAAAATGCTTAGAGATGATATTGTATCATATTAGGCACTATAAAACCTATTATTATTATTATTATTATTATCAAATTACTAATATAATTTTTTATAATTTTCTCCCCTCAGATGTAGATGTGATTGAAGATGACACTGATGTGGGTTATCCCGGGTTTACCTCGCTCCCCTGCGGCGCAGTGGAAGATCCCGTTAGTGAGCTTCATCTGGCCGCCATGTGGCCCGCTATCGCCGAGGACATGATAGTGGACAACGATGCTTACTCGTAAGTGATGTTGATGGTGGTGATGGTGTGATTATGATGGTGGTATTTTAGTGAGGGTGATAGTGATGATGATGATGGTGATGGTGGTGGTGATGGTGATGGTGATGGTGATGGTAATAATGGTGGTGGTAATGATGGTGGTAATGTTGATGATGGGGATTACGATGGTGATGGTGGTAGTATGGTGAGAGACAATGGCTCTGACAATGGTGATGTTGATGGTGATGCGGATGATGATTTTAATGATGATAATGTTGGTCATGATGATTTACAAGATTAAAATATAACAAAACAATTTCTCTACTGATGTTGATATTCTTTACTTAAAACCTATTTTGTATTTGTATCAGTTGATAGTAATATATTTCTTATGTAGAAAATATAAATATAACCATTCTCTCATTTGATATCACCTCATTCAGGGACCTTGACCCAATCCAGGCACCTCTCTGGTCAGCAAGAATACACATGGCAGATAACCCTAGCACCTTACTAGGTAAGCGATTAATGGATTGATTTATTGGTCAGTTGGTCGTCAACCAATATATTGATTGATACATTGATAGACTTCTTGGTTGGTTGGTTGGTTGGTTGGTCTATTGACCGACAAACCGACTGATCGACCAACCAACAGACTGACCAATTTACCGATTGACAGATTGATTAACTGATCTACTCACTGACCGACTGACTGATTGCTGGATTGATCGATCGATCGACCGACCATATGGCTGATTGATTGATTGATTGATTGATTGATTGATTGATTGATTGATTGATTGATTGATTGATTGATTGATTGATTCATTTATTCATTGGTTGATTGATTGAGAAATCAATCTATGGGACAATGAATCGATGGGTGGATGGATGAAACATTTTGTATCAGTGTATTATTTAATATTTAATTCACTGCTTTGTTTTCTGCAGCTGATTATTTACACGGCTTCACCAGGCTTGTACACAGTACACAGTCAATAGATCAACTACTTGGAAGGGTTGCATTCGATGACGATGATGATGGTGAGTAGATTTCTGTCATTTTCTTGTACAATGCAATTCCAGATGTATTTCCTTTAAACTAACATCAAACTTTAATTTGCTTTTTATCATTAACCTCTTTGTCATAACACTCTTAGTAGTTAATATTTCAGCTTTAGTTGTTCTCCATTTGCAAAAACGTCAGAGGCACTAAAGAGGTTAGATCATCTATTCTTATGTAACTCATATCTTAATGTTGTCTAACTCCTATGCGCTTTGAGCACCTTATTAGGTGGATATTGTGCAATATAAATATTCAATATTATTATTATTATTATTAAACCTTTTTTTTTTCATCGCTGAATTTTACTAATTTTACTCTGATTTGACTTTTATTAAACTTATAAACTCTAATTTTATAAACCATGTGCAGAAACATCGGAGCAGGTCAGCCAGGCGCTGCATAGACTGACAGACCCAGCCAGGGTGCAGTTTCCTACATTATCCTCCGTGATGAGTCGCAGGAAACGTCCTGCGGCCAATCAGCTGAACAGACTCGAAGCACCCATCCCGGTCAACATCCTTAATGATATTCTTGTGGTAAGTGTGATCTACATGTATATGGGTCAATCCACGTCAAATCAACCAGTGGTGTTCACCCGACCCCCTTCAAATTTGCTAAAATTCGCACCAAATGTTCCCCCAAGTGTCTCACGGAAAATTCTGAAATATTTTGCCCCAAGGTCAAACGGTTGCTAAGATACGGCCTCCCCTAGCAACCAATGCGCGATTCTTAAAAGGTGTTATAAAAAAATCAGCCATTTTCAACTGCCCCTCACAGCTAAAGTGAATGAGGGAGCAAGCTAAATTTTTGTAAGTTGAAAGAACTTTATTATCTGTAAAAGTAAAAAAAAAAAAAAATCTGCTACGAAATTTCATTTTCGCGTACGAGGTCATCAAAAATGACCTTAAGTCGTAAAATTTAAATTTTCGGACAGTGTTTAGGGGTCAATAAAATAAATATGACAACAAATAAAGCAAAAGTAAGAATGTAAATCAATTTAAAACAACTTTCTCTAAAAGCACACAAAAAATCAGCACAAAAAATGGTTCCGTTTTCGTGTAGGGCGCCCTCAAAGTCTGAACATATCAGAAATCAGCAAAGTTGAAGGTCAAAGTTCACCTTTAGTCCAACCTAGTAGAAGCATGAAAATTGGTGGAATGATAGACATTCATCTATATTATAGGGTACCACCAGCGAAAATTTGCTTCCGAAATGTTATCTAGCTTAAAAACGCACACGAAAATGAGGTTAAACACTGTTACGCAACCATTTATTGCCCTTAAGTGGTTTTCAGGGGTTTTTGAAATCTTCTGTGAAAAAAACTAATCATGCTGCTAGGCTCGTTTTAGCATGTCTGGTAGTCCTTAATGGGTACTTCAAGAAAATGCATACATTGGGTAGGTTTTCTTAGAGGATTGACCTAAAAAATGCATCTGAAAATGGTTAGAAAACACGTTTTTTACAATTATTGTAAATTTTCTGGTGACGTGCCTGTGTTTACAGGCACTTTCAAACTTCAATATTTGTAAGATGGAAAGTGACATAAAGCTCATATCTTCTAATCTGGTAGACATTCATCTATATTTTAGCGAACTATCAGTGAAATTTTGCTCCCGAAATGTTATCTAGTAGAAAAATGCTCACAAAAATGGGGTCAAACACCATTACGCTACCATTACGCTACCATTTATTGCCCTCAAGTGGTTTTCAGAGGATTTTGAAAGCGTCTCTGAAAAAAAGTATTAATGCTGCTAAGCTCATTTTGGCATGTCTGGTAGTCCTTCATGGGTACTTCAAGAAAATGCATATGTTGGGTAGGTCTTTGTACAGCATTGACCTTGAAAATGCATTTGAAAATGGTTAAAAACACGTTTTTTTACAATTGGTCTATTTTCTGGTAACGTGCATGTTTTTACAGGCACTTTCAAACTTCAATATTTTTGAGATGGAAAATGGTTCATAGCTCATATCTTCAAATCTGTTAGACATCCATCTATATTTTAGTGAACAACTAGTAACATTTTGCTTCCGAAATGTTATCTAGCATAAAAATGCACACGAAAATGAGGTTAAACACTGTTACGCAACCCTTTATTGCCCTGAAGTGTTTTTCAGGGGTTTTTGAAAGCTTCTGTGAAAAAAACTAGACATGCTGCTAGGCTCAATTTAGCATATCTGGTAGTCCTTCATGGGTACTTCAAGAAAATGCATACATTGGGTAGGTTGCCTACAGCATTGACTGTAAAAATGCATCTGAAAATGGCTAAAAAACACGTTTTTTTACAATTATATGTCTATTTTCTTGTAAAAAACGTTTTTTAATCATTTTCAGATGCATTTTTTTGGTCAATGCTGTATGAAACCTACCCAATGTATGCATTTTCTTGAAGTACCCATGAAGGACTACCAGATATGCTAAATTGAGCCTAGCAGCATGTCTAGTTTTTTTCACAGAAGCTTTCAAAAACCCCTGAAAAACACTTCAGGGCAATAAAGGGTTGCGTAACAGTGTTTAACCTCATTTTCGTGTGCATTTTTATGCTAGATAACATTTCGGAAGCAAAATGTTACTAGTTGTTCACTAAAATATAGATGGATGTCTAACAGATTTGAAGATATGAGCTATGAACCATTTTCCATCTCAAAAATATTGAAGTTTGAAAGTGCCTGTAAAAACATGCACGTTACCAGAAAATAGACCAATTGTAAAAAAACGTGTTTTTAACCATTTTCAAATGCATTTTCAAGGTCAATGCTGTACAAAGACCTACCCAACATATGCATTTTCTTGAAGTACCCATGAAGGACTACCAGACATGCCAAAATGAGCTTAGCAGCATTAATACTTTTTTTCAGAGACGCTTTCAAAATCCTCTGAAAACCACTTGAGGGCAATAAATGGTAGCGTAATGGTAGCGTAATGGTGTTTGACCCCATTTTTGTGAGCATTTTTCTACTAGATAACATTTCGGGAGCAAAATTTCACTGATAGTTCGCTAAAATATAGATGAATGTCTACCAGATTAGAAGATATGAGCTTTATGTCACTTTCCATATTACAAATATTGAAGTTTGAAAGTGCCTGTAAACACAGGCACGTCACCAGAAAATTTACAATAATTGTAAAAAAACGTGTTTTCTAACCATTTTCAGGTGCATTTTTTAGGTCAATCCTCTAGGAAAACCTACCCAATGTATGCATTTTCTTGAATTACCCATTAAGGACTACCAGACATGCTAAAATGAGCCTAGCAGCATGATTAGTTTTTTTCACAGAAGATTTCAAAAACCCCTGAAAACCACTTAAGGGCAATAAATGGTTGCGTAACAGTGTTTAACCTCATTTTCGTGTGCGTTTTTAAGCTAGATAACATTTCGGAAGCAAATTTTCGCTGGTGGTACCCTAAAATATAGATGAATGTCTATCATTCCACCAATTTTCATGCTTCTACTAGGTTGGACTAAAGGTGAACTTTGACCTTCAACTTTGCTGATTTCTGATATGTTCAGACTTTGAGGGCGCCCTACACGAAAACGGAACCATTTTTTGTGCTGATTTTTTGTGTGCTTTTAGAGAAAGTTGTTTTAAATTGATTTACATTCTTACTTTTGCTTTATTTGTTGTCATATTTATTTTATTGACCCCTAAACACTGTCCGAAAATTTAAATTTTACGACTTAAGGTCATTTTGATGACCTCGTACGCGAAAATGAAATTTCGTAGCAGATTTTTTTTTTTTTTTACTTTTACAGATAATAAAGTTCTTTCAACTTACAAAAATTTAGCTTGCTCCCTCATTCACTTTAGCTGTGAGGGGCAGTTGAAAATGGCTGATTTTTTATAACACCTTTTAAGAATCGCGCATTGGTTGCTAGGTGAGGCCGTATCTTAGCAAACCGTTTGACCTTGGGGCAAAATATTTCAGAATTTTCCGTGAGACACTTGGGGGAACATTTGGTGCGAATTTTAGCAAAATTGAAGGGGGTCGGGTGAACATTTCTTTGAAAATTGGGTGATTTGACGTGGATTGACCCATATAGCATTTTTAGGGGATACTTTATAAAAAAAAATATACAGGGAGAACTTTTCCTGAAATCCCAGTTCCCAATGTTGGCCTCCTTCATGAGTCGCAGGAAACTTCCTCCGGCCAACCAGCTGAACAGACTCGAGGCACCTATCCCAGTCAACATCTTGAATGATATCCTAGTGGTAAGTCTGATAGATATGTGGCATTTTACTAACCGTTCAATGCACAACCTATAGCAAATATACAATTAAACTAAATATGTCTTCATATTTCTCTTAAATATTTCTACTGTGGGAGACAAGCTTATGAAAATAATTAATTTTTTTAGAGCGCATTTGTAATAATTTGATATAATAATTTGTAATAATTTCATAATAGATGATACTTAATATGCTATGTTATTATGCGTGTATGATGTCTTGTATTCACTCTCCCCATCATTTATGTTCGTTTTGAATTGTTATAATGAAATTTATATAATTTATGTTTATATTTTGTTGTTTGTCAACATGCAAGTTAAACTGCAGGGCGCCTTTGTAAAGCAGTTTTGCATAACTGAACAGGCCTACCCTGCAGTATAAAATAAATAAAACAAATAAAAGATAAATAAATAAATGTATTTGATATGATTTTGTTACATGTATCTCTAGTTTCTTTTCCCTGATGCAAGTGCTGCATCCACACCAGCGGGCACACCCTGTGAAGAAACCAATATAGTAATAATGTAACAAGAATGCATGCTATGAAAGACAAACACAATGCAGGAACAAAATACATGATTTATTCCATCAAAAAAATGGCTTGTATGTATAATGATACATTATGTACAAGTATTCTAAATTATTATATTATTGAATTGTTATTATTATTCTTTACATGTGTGTACAGTTTCTTTTCCCTGATGCAAGTGCTGCATCCACACCAGCGGGCACACCCTGTGAAGAAATGGAGAAAGACTTTGACAAAAAGGTCAGATTTATAGAATATTTTATCAATGTTTGTTTAACCCATTCAAGACTTGTCCCCCAAAAGTATTTATGCCTGGGTCTAATTTTGTATGCATTTTCGTTGTCTATATTGTCTTTTATGTTTTTTTTTATGTGCTTTGTAATTCTATATATTTTATGCATTTGATAAAGAGTGTTGAATAAACTGAACTTAATATATATTTTAAAAAAGCATCCCATCATCTGCGACTTTTCCCTTACAAAGAAACTACCACAAAGGAAACTGATCGGAAGGAAAAAAATGCGGTCTTGAGGTGGGAGTAGAACCAGCATTCTATGGTTAACCCCTTGACTACATGAACTGGGTAGTTTGATGGGGATTTCAGAATCTTGAAGGGAGTAGGTTAACTTATCATCTAATCTTCTGTTCTTATCTCTTCATGACAGGAGAGGTATAGACACTTCAAGACAGCCCCCGAGTCCAGTCTAACATACAGACTGGCTGTGTGCATGTGTGTAGTCAACAACAGTCACGGAGGCTTGAAGGGCGTTGCACACCTCTGGCACGAGTTTGTGTTGGAAATGAGATACCGCCTGGAGAACAACTACAGCATACCAGGGTAAGGAGTTTATAAATCACCCTCCATCCTAATATAAATCAGTCATTCAATTAGACGAACAGTCGGATTGTCGTTGGCTGGTTGGTCTACCAGTATGCCAGTCAGTCAGTTAATCAGTCCGTTTGTTCAGTATCTTATGATAACAATACAACCAAACAAGTAAATACAAAAGAGAAGGAAAAAATGTAATATCAAAATAAAAAATCAACGATGTTAATAACGGGGGAGGGGGGGGGGTGGGGGGGGGGGGGGGGGGGGGGGGGGGGGGGGAGAGGCAGGAAAGAATAAAGTCTTTATGATAGGTTGGTGGAATTTACATTGCAATATATAGGAGGGAAAAAAATCAAAATATTTTGTCCAAGGCGATGTACAGTATTATGAATTGAAGCTTTACGATATTGATTTTATATGAGCTATCAAGACTTATATGTATATTTATATTTTATATTTTATATGAAATATAAATGCTCTCTTTCCTCCTCCATTTTGATGTAGGCTTGGTTCGACAACTCCAAACATGGGCTGCTGTCTTCTCCACCAGAAACTTCAGGTAAGGATTTCAGAAGAAAGAATCTGCAAATTTAGTATGAAAGTTTATCTGTATCTATTTCATAAGAATTAGCATATTAAACTTTTGATCACAATTCAAATATTTACCTCCAAAATTATAGGCTGTCGGCCTTCGTCGGCATTGTGGCCCAACTTGGTGAATGTTTGTGTTGTGATCAAAAGTTAAAATGCGAATTCTTAAAATGCAAATTTGTTGATAATTGCAAATTCAAGAAGTATGTATGCTTTAGCTCACATTGCACTATCATGTATATCGGAAACGTCAGGTTAGTACATCAGAATTCCAGATGAATATGTATATATTTTAGATAATTGCATATCATACCATGAAAATTATCTAGTTTTATTAGTGTAAAAACAACCCCAATAAATATATAAAGAGCTCAGACCAGAAAAAATATCTTGCTATAAGAGTGCTTTGTTATATCAGAGCTTTTTAAAACAAGGTTCCACTGTACGGGATACCATTATAATGTAAAGTACTTAGAGATGATTTTCAATCATATGAGGCGCTATATTAATAAAAACCAAATCATCATTATAATTTTTTTTCAATACTAGATGCTCAATTGCTGCATAGAGAGGAAGAAAGCACGGGAAGAACGCCGGAAACGACAATCATCATCCCTGACGTCCACGAGCTCGGACACGGAACTGTCACGGAAGACCAGCTTAGATGGCGCTGCTAGATCAGGGAATCGGGCAAGCCCAACACCAGAGGGCAGTGTTGCAACGGGGGGAGGCGAATCAGTCAACGACTCGGCTGATGGTCGTGTGAGGAGGGTCGTGCGTGCTTCGTCTCGAAGCGACAACAGTGATAGTGAAGATTCGGAGGAGTTCTTTGAGTGCGATGATAACACGCCGACATCGACATCACACGCAGATGATGATGGTATGAGAGATTGTTTTATATCTGTCACGACTATTAGTGACAAGATAATTGTTGCTGCATCATTGCCAAATTTTCACTGTTTCCCAGGTTGGACAAATATTTCAGCCTTTAGAAATAATGGCTCTTGCCCAATGCCAAAATCACTTTTCTTTGTTTCCAATTTATTAATTTATTTATTCAGTCTTCTTTAAAAAACACAGGGTAGCCCTTTTAGTGCCACAAATGCCTGCTTACAAGGGGGCCCTGTTTCAGGTGGAATTTACAAAGTATACATTAAAAACACATCATAAAAATATGAATTCTTAAAAACATAAATACATTACCAACTTGGCACTTAAAATAAAGTTACATCGGGGGTATGACAAATTCAAAAATAAAACTTTAAAATTAATGTCTTAAATCTAATCTGACAATTTGTTTGG
The DNA here is from genome assembly GCA_037951105.1 of Echinarachnius parma. Taxonomy (NCBI): domain Eukaryota; kingdom Metazoa; phylum Echinodermata; class Echinoidea; order Clypeasteroida; family Echinarachniidae; genus Echinarachnius; species Echinarachnius parma. Next base: position 78,377 of record JBAMJV010006949.1, on the reverse strand, counting down.
TCTGTGATAAGAGAAAAATGTAACCCTGATGGAGATACAATGTATTGCTTCCCTCTGTTTCCCTTTGACACAAAAGCCATTTTTAGTTATTTCCCACATTTATGGCTGAAATTTCCAAGGTGTCCAGGACAACTGTACAATCTTTTGTCTTTTTTCCTGTCTTCTTCTGAACAGGTTATGAAGATAGCATCGCTTTGATTTTTGCCATAGGTCTAAGAAAAATTTATCCTGTATCAATCAATTGCGGCTCTTCTGTTAACATAGCAAGACTAATTTTAGGCAATCAATGGCTCGTATTTGACCAAGGCCCCGTTTGCATAAAGAGATACAATCGATTGTAAGTTGCGCAAATCTGATTGGTTGAAACGGGTAAATTTTCTGACTTACGATCAATCGTAACTTACAATCGATTGTATCTCTTTCTGCAACGGGGCCCTTGTCAGATAACATAATCTTTTGTCCTTTTATGAACAGGTCACGAAGATGAGCAGATGGACGTCTCTCTGGAGGACGCCATGAGCAAGATGAGGGGAACGAGAAGGATCAAGGAAAGAAAAGAGTGGAAGATTCAGAGAAGGAGCATAAAGCAGGAGGGGCGGTTGAAACCTTGCGCTGAACTGAGATTACTTCATACCAATGAGATTCTCTACATTCCAGTTACTCAGGTCAGTATTAGTGTTTTCTTTTTTGATTTAGGAACAAATATTTTCAAATACTTATTCAAAAGGAGATGTGAAGGATGGTGAAAAAGATGGAACAAATGCCAGAGGGGCGGTTGAAGCCGTGCGAGAGAACTGAGATTGCTTCATACCAGCATTGTTATGTTTTCTCTGTTGATTTAGAAAATTCACAAAAGTTAAATTGATCCATTTATTTTATATCCATAATGAGCAAATAAAGTAATCAAATGGTTCTAACATATTTACCTCTCTTTGAATAGGATTCTGCACCAATGACAGAGGACATGTTATATGAACACAAAGAGGTTCAAGCCCAGTTATGTCACCCCCCCCCCCCCCCCCCCCCCCCCACCCCCCCCCTCCCTCCTTCTATCTGTCTCACAAGACCATTAACCATCCATATTGAGGACATCAATCAAATCTATCCCTCTTTGAATAGGACCCAGCACCAATGACAGAGGACATGTTAGAGGAACACGCTGAGGTTCTAGCCAGCTAGGTCCCCCCCCCCCCCCCCCACTCCCTCTCTATATCAGTAACACAAGACCAGTAACCTTACATCAAAAATGAGCTAGTCCTGACATATTTACCTACAGTATCTTTGAAAAGGACCCTGCACCAATGACAGAGGACATGTTAGAGGAACATGCGGAGGTTCTAGCCCAGCTATGTCACCCCCCCCCCCCCTCTCTATCTCTATCTGTCACACAAGACTAGTAACCTAGTAAAATGAGCAAACCAATTTAGTGGTCCTAACATATTTACCTACAGTATCTTTGAAAAGGACCCTGCACCAATGATAGAGGACATGTTAGAGGAACATGCGGAGGTTCTAGCCCAGCTAAGTCTCCCCCCTCCCTCTATCTATCTTTCACATAATACCATCAACCATACATCCATAACCAAGAAAACTAATCAAATCTTCCTAACATATCTATCCCTCTTTGATTAGGACCCTGCACCAATGACAGAGGACATGTTAGAGGAACACGCTGAGGTTCTAGCCCAGCTAGGTCCCCCCCCCCCCCCCCCCCACTCCCTCTCTATATCAGTAACACAAGACCAGTAACCTTACATCAAAAATGAGCAAACCAATTTAGTAGTCCTGACATATTTACCTACAGTATCTTTGAAAAGGACCCTGCACCAATGACAGAGGACATGTTAGAGGAACATGCGGAGGTTCTAGCCCAGCTATGTCACCCCCCCCCCCTCTCTATCTCTATCTGTCACACAAGACTAGTAACCTAGTAAAATGAGCAAACCAATTTAGTGGTCCTAACATATTTACCTACAGTATCTTTGAAAAGGACCCTGCACCAATGATAGAGGACATGTTAGAGGAACATGCGGAGGTTCTAGCCCAGCTAAGTCTCCCCCCTCCCTCTATCTATCTTTCACATAATACCATCAACCATACATCCATAACCAAGAAAACTAATCAAATCTTCCTAACATATCTATCCCTCTTTGATTAGGACCCTGCACCAATGACAGAGGACATGTTAGAGGAACACGCTGAGGTCCTAGCCCAGCTTGGGACCTCGTCGGAGGGAATGGAAATGAGAGCTAAGATGCAGAGTGCTTGCCTTCTTTCAGACATGGAGTCTTTCAAGGTAGGATATTATACAGTTGTTAACTGGTGGTGGAGGGAAAAGCACGGAATGTTCCACTTTAACTGCTATTGAGGGAAGAATAAATCAGTCCCGAGATGTAGTCGAGGGACTTATTTTCTTCACGAAATAGCATTTAAAAATCCCGAGGGGAACATTCCATGATTTTCCCGACAGCAAAGTTAACAACTGTTTTATCATCTGAATTGCCATGTAACAGTGCCATGTAACATCCAAAAATGTATTTACTAAGTCAGGTGATAAACTAGTCTAATATCCCTCTTATACTCTTGGCACTTTGAGATTTGTTCAAACATATCTGGAAATTTTATCTCCCATTATCCATTGTGATATGACATCTTGTTTACTCTTTTCAAGTACGACCGGTAGCCAAAGCATTAGCAAATCTTGCTATGTATGCTGATAACTATTGAGGTTTTTCATTGACTTTTGAGGATTTTGTCAAGAGGTACTTGGATATAAAGTGCTAATTAAAAGCATGATTGTTTCATTATTAATTCATTTTCTTCTCTATCTCCTTGTTTAGGCTGCCAACCCCGGTTGTGCATTGGAGGACTTTGTCAGGTGGTACTCCCCCAGAGACTGGGTCGATGTGGATGACCCCCTGACACCAGCTGATGAGCAATGGTCAGAGGGCAGAGTGAGAGGTCAACTGAGTGCACGCATGGAGGTACAGAACGCTCGATTTGTATTAAAATAAATGTTGATGTATTCAAAGGGAAGATGAATTTACTATGATATATGTTACTGCCTTTGAGACTGGCTTGATGTCGATGACCCCCTTTTACCAACTGAGCAGAGGGCAGAGGACATAGGTCAACTGAGTGCATGCATGAATGGTAACAGCACTCACCTATGCTTGAAATTAAATTTTGGTGTAGTAAAAGGGAAGCTAAATTCAGAAGAGGACATCTTGTTCGATTGTACCCCTCTGCTGACAGATAAGCCAAACCAGAATGCAAACAGTATTGCATTAATGTGATATAATTCCAGCTGTAGGGCGTAAGTTCACAATAAACACACTGTTATTCTCCTATAGCTACCAGGGCAATACCTGGCATGAGTTATGGAGTCAAGCTTAACCGGTCCCTGCCCACTGACAAAAGAAGCTGTTTGACATTGCTGCCTCATATGAACAAGGAGAAGAAAAAAGAAAGAGAAGAAAAAAACATTAATAAACACCATGAACTGTTTTTTATTTTGTTCTCCAATAGCTACCAGTAACCTAGGGCAGGAAGTATAGAGGAGGCCTGAGCCGGTCGCTCATTTACAGAAGAGCCTGTTTGACTTTGCTGCCTCATACGAAAGAAGAAGAAGAAACACAAATAAACATCATGTAATGCTTTATTTTCTCTCCTATAGCTACCAGGCAATACCTGGCAGGAAGTATGCCATACCTCTCGAGGTTGGCTGCACTGAAAATACTTTTTTTTTGTTAAAAATACTGTTTTTTACTTCTCAGAATACTTTTTTGGGTTTGTGAAGGTTGGCATCTCTGGTATGGGGCCAGGCCCAACCTTTGTTGTCACATATGAAGATGAACAAGAAGAAAAAACATAAATAAACACCACAAACTGATTTTTTTTTTTCTCCAATAGCTACCAGGCAATACATGGCAGGAGGTATGGGCCCAGGCTCGACCGGTCCCCGCCCACAGACAGAAGAGGCTGTTTGACGACACCAAGGAGGCGGAAAAGGTTCTCCACTTCCTCGCGTCGGTGAAACCATCAGAGCTCGTTCTCCATCTGCTGCCGGTACTGGTGCAATGCTTCTCTGCAGAGACTGGAGAAAGCAGGTATGGTGATGATGCAGTAGTCATTGTGATATTGATCTAGTTACGTTGAATGAAAAGTAGTTTTGATTTTTCGAATGTCTCTCTAATTAACGCAACATTTTATGATGGAATTGAAAAGCATTCCAGAATGCTTTCGTTGGTACTCAAAATCAAATGGCAGTAGCCGATAAAATCTGTTATAATTTGTTTTCACTATCCAGACATTCTATGAAACTTCATATGATATTGTTAAATAATTGAGTTCTAAAATATCACTTTTGGAAAAATCATATAAAGGTGATTGATCACTTGAAGACCTACATATGGAAGTTCTTACCATATCTCTTTACTTTTCCAACCAACACGCAGGTGCAGAGAAAGTGCCGTCACTCAAACCTCACTTTCCCCAGCTTCTCATTGCATCATTGAATTATAACTATTAGTTTTTAATGATAACGTTCCAAGTTTTAGTAACTAAATTGAGTTTGACACGAACTGTACTAGATCCCTTTAATGATTGAAGACCTGCATTAAAAAGTTCTTACCATTTCACTTCATTCTTCCCACTAATACACACAGGTGCAGAGAAGGTGCCGTCACTCAAACCACACTTTCCCCAGCTGCTCAACACAGCATCAAGAATCACGAGGGCTCCTCTCCAAGATATCAAGAAATATGAGGTCAGTGATAAAGATTTTTAACATTATTACAGGGTGGCCTAAAAGACCCTTTAAAAATCACATTTATGTAAAGAATACTCATTAACAATGCATGTCCTTCAATGCTTGATACTATGGCATCAAGAATCACAAGGGCTCCTCTCCAAGATATCAAGAAATATGAGGTCAGTGATAAAGATTCTTCTGATTAAATTAACCCTCTGAGTACCATAGTCCATGCAAGTCACAATACTCACAGAATTAGAGCTGTTGATCATTTCCTAAATGCATACAATATACATGTATAAGCGTGGAATGAAATGCATAAGCTCACAACCTCTTACCTAGCTGACCTCCTTTTCAATCAATTTTGTTGATTATGCTGTTCATTTATACTTGTCAAAAGAACAGGATCACGTTGATTCTTGAAATTGTATATTCAGATGGTTACAAATTATTTAATGGTTTACACAAATCAGCCCAGACACACACAAAAATTAGTTCAATCTCCTTTTGCTATAAAAGTGTCACATAACCTTTTCCATGTTTTTATTTTCCTCTAGGAATTAGTCAAGCAGCTTGGTTTGGTGGAGGTGATTATCGCCCGTGACCATTCCCTCCGGGCAAAGTTCCTCCCCTCCAGTGAGAGTGAGACTGACCAGCCTAGCCATGCCGACGCACAGGAAGTGGAGGGGTTTGTGACCAGTCTACAGGAGCAGCCGGAGGTGTCGGTGCACCGGGCTGGGAGGGGCGTGGTGGGCGGGATAATCCACAAGCTGTTCAGTGCTGCACAGCGGGTAAGTGAATGATTGTTTTTAATGCCTCAGTTTTGAAAAAAAAATTGTTCAAAGATATTTCAATAATGGTAAAGGAAGATCAACATCAAACTTAGATTGATCCATTAGCTTTATGAGATCTCTCAGAAAGTGATTTTTGAGACTTCAATCAAAGACTAATATTATTGGAAGATTCGCCTGAATGATGTGTGATATTTTCATAGGAAAGAACAATTTTTACCTACTGAAGAAAGTTAAAATTTATGTCAGTGAACTGCCAAAATATCATAATGATAATAATTGTAATAATTCAATTTGCAGATATCGATAAATGTAATGTAAATTACTGTATTGCAGTCAGAAACCTTATATCTCAATACAAACTCTAAATCTCTTAATTATATAAACCTTGTTTTGACAGTCTGCCCATATGCTACCAGATGAGCATGGTAACCTACATGTAGTTGAAGACGAAAAGTTCCTGATGTTGGGTCCAAAACCCTCCGACATCGACAGTCAGCAGGATAAAGGTCCGGGAGGGTCGTCTGCCTCCGTGCCCGATTTCCCGCGGGCGGCTGGCCGCGAGTTTATCCTGCGAAGTCTGGTCCCCCGGCCCGCCCCGTACTCCAAACCAACGCCACAACGCATGTACTGCGTACTCGTGGAAGACGATTTCAGATTAGCCGGTGCTTTTTCAGAGGATACAACCTTCCAATGATATATCAAAAAGAATTTAGGACATTTAGATTATTTACCACTTTGTCCATGCTATAACTCATGCTCTTTGTACTGGTGGAGTGCGATATCACATGAGCCGGTGCTTTTTCAGAGGATACGACCTTAATCGCCAACTCTCAGTTCCCGTTATAAGGCATGTCCTGGTTCGGAGGACAGGACCTTTCGTTACATTAGATTATTTACCTAATACATGTATATCCCCAACTCTTGATTCCCACTATGTAATGGTCAAGAACAATTGCAGGTAAGCCAGTGCTTTTTCGGAGGACACAATCTTCCAATGATGTTTCAGGAGAATTTAGACAATTTAGATTATTTACCCCCACCTCTCGGTCTTTGCTATATTACTCATGTAGAACGTGATTTCAGGTTACCTGGTGCTGCTTGTAGCAGGCAGGGATGCCAATTTTTCAGGCAAAAGCCCTGCTTTTAGTGACCTTGCTAATACCTATAACATCAGGCTAAAAAATGTGAAGGCATTTCTACTTCTCACATGGGGAAAGATTTGAGTAATTATGTGATGTAGATGTATGTTAACCCGATCACTACGGGGACCGAGAATTCTCGGTCCCCGTTGCGCCTACTCATATACGGGAACCGAGATTTCTCGGTTCCGAGCAAGGGCTATATTAATTGCATAAACATACATGTATGCCTATTGTAAGTACAATATAATTTAGCTGAATACAAAGATTGAACCCTTGGCTACATGTATATCAAGTTTCCCCGACTGTAGTTGCGTGATTATTGTTTTATTACAATTTTATCATGGTAATACACAAGTCTAATTTCAGGATATTCGTATACAAACCCATACAAGCCAGAATCATAGTTTTCGCATAGAATTTCACTTCGCTGATCCTATACTATGCATATCGATCGCCTCTATTGTGTGAACTACTTGACCAGCGAACTCACGCTAGGTTGAATAGAAGCGAATACAATGCCATGGTCAACCAGATATCGATCGGTTCTTTTGTGCGCGCCCAGTGGGGTAACACGACCGGTCCGTAAAATAATCTCGTATATAGCTATTGAAGCAGTATATCTATTGCCGTGGTAAAAGGGTTAATAAAGAGAGAAAAAATTCAAGCTAAAGCCTGTTGATGCAGAATTACAATGGTGAATATGAACCAAGACAAATTCTATCCCTGATAAAATCTCCTTCTGTTCATGATTGCACTTCACCATTTATGTTGCTGATATCTTTAGATGAAAATAAATTCACTGAGACTGAATGTTCCACTATTTCTGTTTGTTGAATGGATGTTAATCTGATGAATCTGAACATCAGGCTTTGGTCTGTGGGAATTGTGTGTCATATCTAAATCATATCTTGTTTAAATGGTTTAATCAATTACAAAGTCTATACTAAAATAATCTAGTGGCATATTTCTTGTAAATGACTAATGATGTTCGTTTATTCATGTCTCCTCAGATCAAGCTTTAATCTATGGTATTTATTCAGATACTTGAATCTTGCTTCGATATAATTTATGAAAATATCCTACCATTCTTGCCAGGATTCTTTTTGATTTTCTTTTAAATTGATGGACCATTCGTGTCAAACTTGTATAGTTAGAATAATTGTATGGTCTATTGCTATTATCTCATTGAATGGAAACTGGGGGGGGGGGGGGGGGGGGGGAGCTTGACGATCATGCAGGACCAGCCCTAGTTCCACTGATCTCTAGATATGCATGGATAGTACTACTTTAAAGGCAAATGTTAGTAGTGGGAAATGCCCCACACGTAAAAAATGAAATGTACGCTCTTATTACCAACCATCTGAAAGAATATGTTTTTACTAATACGGGATGATACAAATTTGGCCTGGAAACCGCCTGCTAATTGATATATTTGGTAAATTATAAAACTCATTTACTGTAAATTGATATCGCAGACGGTTGTATGTTGATATGCACCCTCGTGCGCTGCATGCTAATCCTATGGCAAAGGCGGCAAATGGTTTTGCACGAGCGTATCTGATGTGGCCAGCGTAGATGGGCCAAACTGACGGTGAATTTAGGCTCGATGTCAGCGGCTTTCATAAACGTTTTAACTGATATTTCTGCATTTAACGATATTAAGGTTCAGATTTGTCCACACATGCCCCTTTTCAATGCTATTTCAACAATACTAATCAATTAGTTTGGCCAATAAAGTTATTTCCGATAATTTCCCCAAAACGAGCAATTGGCTTTAAGGTTGAATGAGAAAGGAAGGGACATGTGGGACTTTGCCATGTCACGTTTTTATGGGTTATATATTACTCTAGCATATTGACATTATTTAAATGTCGCTGGTCAGGGCCCCTGGTCCCTGGTAGGCACTATATTGATCATATTGATATGACGAAATCTCTCACAAATTAAAGTGATCCCTGTAAAGTGTCAGATATTGCACAAAATGACATTTGAGACTTCAATCCTATATCAATATCATTGTAAAATACAATTGAAAGATTTGTGAAAGTTTGAAAGAAAACAAACCCTTTTTACCTAGTGAAAAAACAAATATTGAGTTCATATTTTATCACCGAATACTGATGGCCTGCCTTAGATTTGTCGCAGTAATAATCGTCTGTTTGACGATATCTGCACCCGTGTATACAGACGGTACAGAATTTGCGCGCGCTCGGCTCAACAGTCGGGCGTTTTCAACTACGGCAATTGTACTTTTTACCGAATCCGTTGGGCAACGCTTTTGACCCTAGTATTATCAATGATAATTATCTTCATACTAAAGGGACATTTTGAAAAAATCAAACCCTATTTTATTCTTCTCTTACCATAAGCTAAACAACACGGTAGAAGAGAAACGAGGAAGCTCCAAGAAATTTTTGTGGAGTTGCAGACACTTTACAGGGATCACTTTAAGTTAATCCATTGCCTGCAGGAACCTGGTGAGACCTGTATGAGTGGACATCTGATAAAACTTTTGCAAGCTGCTTCTTTGATATTATGTGGAAACTGACACAATTTCTCTAAATCTCATTTAATTTGCTCTCATTTCCCTCATATTTATGATGCTATGTGAAATACGTATGCTTCTGTATATCGTGAACATGTACAAAAATATAAGAACAAATCAATAAAATGAATGCTTAATATAAATATACCAAATGTCATGATTGGATTGTGCTTCATTTTTTGGTTGTCCGAGAGTACTTTTTTGTTGAGTTGCGATTTTTTTCTCTTTTTTTTTATAGTGGTGATTGTATCTTTACAAGTACCATAGCAAAGCTAATACAGTGGAACCGCTTTATAACAAGCTCTGTTATAAAAAGGTACATGAAACAGCGAGGTAATGTCACAGGTCAAGATATTGATTGAAAATAAGCAACAAAAAAATAGGCTTTGCTGGGAATCGTAATAATGTATCTATTATTTGTAAGCCCTGATATAACAAGATACATTCAATGGGCCCAAGTTGCTCGTTATAATGAGGTTCCGCTGTATTGCTTGATATCAATAAAAAATAAGGCAAGAAAATCTTTTATCTGTGATTGATTCATGTTTGTTTTATTGTGTTCACAAAGAAAGAATGATCAATTTTCATGAACAAGTCAACTGCCAGTATTTCTATAAGAATAATTTGGCAGACTCTTTGGGATCAATAGTGCAAATTTATTGTATTATAATTGTGATATACTAGTAGGGACGATACAAAAATGAAATATAAAATTGCAGATTGAGAATTAAAGATTAAAGTGCAAATGTGACCATACATAATTTCTTTCTCATTTAGGCCTGAATGTTCAATTCAACCCGGCATCACATGACTTCATTTTAGTAATCGATGGACTAAATTTAACCCACCACCTAAATTTGCTATAAATTATAAAAATTGTGTGTGAAATTTAAGCCACATACTAAAATAACATGTAGTTAAATTTAACCCTCATGTGTGACTTCATGTCAATAAGAAGTTATATTTTCATGTACAGTAAAGTTCACAAACTAGATGGTATCTTGGGGTAAAATTGAAAGGGGCCAAACTTGTTCATTCTCATGCAAACTCCTCAGCTTTGCCATTTTCAAAATGTATGTGAATTGTGAATACACAAGCACAACAGCTCCACAATATTCATGTAGACAATAATTTGTCAACCTGACTATACATCAGAGGTTTTTCTGAGTCAAATGTATCTTGATACATGTATACATACAATACAAACATACATGTACATACTCTAATACACAATAAGACGAAAGTGACGTTATGAACTATCTGTATTACAAGAACACACAATCTGTGAATGACTTGACACACATTCCATAGCGTAATTTCATAAAAAGTGATTTCTTTTAACAAAGAAATATTGAGAATCTACAAGTGTTGCATGTCATCTTTTGGCCCCTCAAGGCTTAAAACCTCAGATAATTTATTAATTAAATTTTTTTTTTTTAAATTCCTGATAAGATAACCCCACTAATCTAGTGCATAAAAAGAAGAAGAAAACAAGCAAAATTTGTTTTTTGTACCAAATGGTTATTTAGTTCCAAGCCATCCCCAAAACGATTAAATTTAAAATAAGTGATTTTCTTGACATAAAAACACAATCATACATAGTAACAAAATATAATCTATGCATAAAGAAACATGTGTAACCAAAAAACTTTAAAACACACACTAAAAAATACAAATAAACTTATTTGTCACATAATTAATTTTCAACAATTATAAAGTCACATTTGTATGTATTCGAACAAGAAAAAGGAGGTATTGTCGATTGTAGAAATACAATACTGGTTTATTTGTGAGAAGTTTATTTCTTGCATCAAGACATCTCTTGCCCTTTAAGAATTATTTGGAAATATTATATTTTATAGTTTGATATTTGACATGATTACTTCATAATAGGGTAATAATTAAAGGAGTAGAATTTGACCAGATATATCTGAAAAATGAACAACTATAGATGTGTAGTGTAATATCTAAACTAATTAATTTTATTGAATTTTTGTGATATGGTCATTAATGTGCCCACATTAATTACATAGTTATGCAGCATCAAACAACAACAGTTTACATGAAACAAGAACTTCATATTACATTATGACTAGTCTATCAAAAATGTAAATAATGGTGCACGGTGGTATTTCTACATATTTCAAATGAATGATAGCTGCCCATAGTTACTGATGATACATGTAGCATTGTTAAACACAACCCACAAGGTGAAAAGTACTTCAACAGTGTACAATTACCATCCTGGGCCCCGTTTCATGAAAGGGTCTTAGCAAAGACCGTTGTCTTATCTTATCTGGCGCAGGGCTACGGTGCGTTCCGTACACAGCGACGGTAGCCGTCAGAAATACAAAAGCTTTGTACTAGCTCCACGCCAGGTAAAAAGGACAATGGTATTAGCCAAGACCCTTTCATGAAACGGGCCATGTGTCCTATAAACATTTGTGTTTGCAAGTGCACCGTAAAAATAGTTACAGACATCCTTAAAATGTATTGGGTCAATATTTCTTATATTCAAATTAATAACAAAGTGTAAATCACTCATTTATAATCCTCTCAAAATGATCATCTCATGGTAGAGCAATTTCAAAGGCACTTTGTGATGATAAATTTACTCATTTGGAGAGACTTCAAATTGCTTACGATAAAAGCCTGAATTGCTGAAAAGCATTGTAATAAGCATGACAAATACGCAGGTTAATGAGGCTAAAATAAATAATTTTATGAAGTATCATAGAAAAAGTCAACGTCCTGGAGAACGAAAAGTATTTGCAAAAGCAACACTACAAAACAAAAAGAACAAAATTAAAGATTTTCTGCAGAGCTTTATAATAGAATTTAAGCAGAAAACAGTTAAAATAAATCTGCATTAAATCAAATGTAACCAATTAGAGAGAGAGAGAGAGCGATAAAGGAGGTTATGGTAGAATGAAACAAATTACATATATTCAGCATTTTAGAGGGAAAACAATTTGAACAAAAATATTCCTAACTTCCTAATAAATATCTCTTTCCGAAAAAGGAAAAGGCATAATGAAAAGTAAGAACAGAATATGAACAGAATGGACCCTGAGGAAAAGAATTTTTTTGTTTTGTTTATAATCCATTTAAATTTGCCAGCCAGTTGTAAATATACATTTTGATAATAATAGTAGATTCATTGATGATAGTATGCATAGTGAATTTGGTGAAACATATTGAGTGAAAAAGAACAATACCAGAAAACCCTTTACACAAGAAAATGGTTGTATGCATAAAGACAAGCAATGATTTTACTTCTGTACTTCTTTAAATCTGAGAACCGCTACAGTTCTAAGTAAATTTTGTGGATTCTCACAATGTTACTAGATCCCTTTAAGTGACCAGCTCAAAAATCTTGACTATCCTTCAATTGTAGTTGTTTCCCACAATGGAAAGATAACTTTGATTTTCAGTCTGTCCCTGAACAAAAACCTAAACAAAACAATTGCTTGCTTTTATGCATACAGCCCATTATACTTTATCAATAACAAAATTCATAAATATGTTATAACAGTACCAAATAGTGAGAGATAAAAAATATCTTGTGATATATCTACAACTGGGGGGTGTTTCACAAATATTTTAATTTGAACTTAATTTAGGTTGGACTTAGAGTTATGGAAAGCCACTTGTAGCCTTAGAGTTATGGAAAGCCACTTGTAGCCTTAGAGTTATGGAAAGCCACTTGTAGACTTAGAGTTATGGAAAGCCACTTGTAGCCTTAGAGTTATGGAAAGCCACTTGTAGCCTTAGAGTTATGGAAAGCCACTTGTAGCCTTGGAATTAAAGAGAACATAAATCAAATATTCAAGACTTTTACTAAATCTTACATAAAGAATATAAAATCTATTTGGTAATGCTCTTAAAGCAAAATTCATGTTTCATATAAATATTAATGTTTCAATTGAACATAACTTTCTATGGCTTTCCATAATATCAAGTCCCACTTTGAATTAAAGTCCAGCTTAGGATCTTTGTGAAACACCCCCCTGGTAATAAATCTTATTGGATCTTCTCTTCTAGAATCCTTGGAGTCCGTTGTACACACTCTGCCCAGATTCTTGGTTCAGTAGCGATTGCAGACCTGGAGAAAAGGAATGAAACACAAAGAAAAGATCAGTTCTCCTTCTTATTTCGTACAGTGACCACAATTAACAAACTGGTAATAAATCTTATTCAATCTTCTCTTCTAGAATCCTTGGAGTCCGTTGTACACACTCTGCCCAGATTCTTGATTCAGTAGTGTCTGCAGACCTGGAGAAAAGAAGAAAAAAAAGAAGAAAAGATCAGTTCTCCTTCTTCTTTTGTACAGTGACCACAATCAACAAACTGGTAATAAATCTGATTGGATCTTCTCTTCTAGAATCCTTGAAGTCCGTTGTACACACTCTGCCCAGATTCTTGATTCAGTAGTGTCTGCAGACCTGGGGAAAAGAAGAAAAAAAAAAAAGAAAAGATCAGTTCTCCTTCTTCTTTTGTACAGTGACCACAATCAACAAACTGATAATAAATCTGATTGGATTTTCACTTCTAGAATCCTTGAAGTCCGTTGTACACACTCTGTTCAGATTCTTGATTCAGTAGCGTCTGCAAACCTGGAGAAAAGAAATAAAACACAAAGAAAAGATCAGTTCTCCTTCTTCTTTCGTACAGTGACCGCAATCAACAAACTGGTAATAAATCTTATTGGATCATATCTTCTAGAATCCTTGGAGTCCGTTGTACACACTCTGTTCAGATTCTTGGTTCAGTAGCGTCTGCAAATCTACAGGAAAGGAATAAATAAAACACAAAGAAAAGATCAGTTCTCCTTCTTCTTTCGTACAGTGACCACAATCAACAAACTGGTAATAAATCTCATTGGATTTCCTCTTCTAGAATCCTTGGAGTCCGTTGTACACACTCTGCCCAGGTTCTTGGTTCAGTAGCGTCTGCAGACCTGTAGAAAAGAAATAAAACACAAAGATAAAATGAGTTCTTCTTCTTCTTTCGTACAGTGACCACAATGAACTTGCTGATTATTCTGTCACTTTAACGGTCCTTAATTGTGAGAGATAAAAAGCATCATGTGAGACATCTACAAACTGGTAATAAATCTTAATCAATCTTCTCTTCTAGAATCCTTGGAGTCCGTTGTACACACTCTGCCCAGATTCTTAGTTCAGTAGCGTCTGCAAACCTGGAGAAAATAAATAAAACACAAAGAAAAGATCAGTTCTCCTTCTTCTTTCGTACAGTGACCACAATCAACAAACTGGTAATAAATCTGATTGGATCTTCTCTTCTAGAATCCTTGGAGTCCGTTGTACACACTCTGCCCAGATTCTTGATTCAATAGTGTCTGCAGACCTGTAGAAAAGGAATGAATAAACACAGATCAAAGTTTATGATAATAAGGTAATTTCATGAGCCTGAACTTAAGGAAAAAAAGCAAAACTTATGTGTTTTAGCAGCTAAATTAAGAAATAAAAGTGAATTTTTAATGTAACAATCGGCGTCGAATTTGAAAAACCTTCACTAATTGTTTTCATCATGTTCAAATTGGCATGTCTCTCTTGTGCGTCCATTCCTGATTAAATTTACAGCAATAAATCCTCTACAGATAGATTCCAATACATTGTTAAAACATACAAAATTCCCTCTTGCATATATTTCCCTAACTTTATACATGAAATTTCAATACAATACAAATCTCACTTTGTATGTGTTTAAAACAAAAATGAAAATAGGATTCCTACGGGATTCAAACCCGAGACTTTCCTGGATTACTATACCAGCGCTCTACCAACTGAGCTATAGACCACCTTAGTGCGATGTTACTTACCCTCTCTCTGTTCTTCTGTAAAATCCAACTTTGGAAAGTCGACATCGAAAGTGATAACTAGCGTTCCCCGCACATTGTTGTTCTCATAGTTGGGCATCCCCTCCCCCTTCTTCCTCATTTTGGCACCCGGCCACGTGACTTTATCTCTCATAATATGCACCTGATCAAAAGAATTAAAAAGAATAGAAGAATAAATAACATTTCAGTTACGAACAGCAGTTTGGAGATTTACTTGTGGTGCAACGACGACACTGTTCATCTCAAAATTTGGTAAATAACTCTTTCTCCATTCTTCCTTATTTTGGCGTCATGCCATGTGACACTATCTCTCATAATATGCACCTGATCAAGAGAATCAACAAAAACATAGATAATAATAATGATAACGATGATGATGATCCTGGATGACAATTAAACCTATAGGTTTAGGAACAATAGTTTAGAGACATAATTGTGGTATTCATACTTTGACACACACATCCCCCCTCCCTTCTTCCTCATTTTGGCACCCGGCCATGTGACTTTATCTCTCATAATATGAACCTGATCAAGAGAATAACAAACAAAAGAAGAATAAATAACATTTCAGTTACGAACAACAGTTTGGAGATTTACTTTTGGTGCAACCATGACACTGTTAATCTCATATTTGAGTATAAATAAACTCTTTCTCCTTTCTTCCCCATGTTGACACCTGGCCATGTGATCTCTCATAACATGCACTTAGCAAGAGCATCAACAACAAAAAGATGAAGAAATTAATAATCTTGAATGATAATTGCAGCTCGGACATTGTTCAGTTTTGCATCTTATATAAACAAACAAAATGCAATTAGTTTCTAGCATTTAGTGTTAAACCTACATCGTTCAAGAGCAAATATTGATTAGTAAAATATTGTTACTTACTTTGTGGCCATCTAAATGTTTGATTTCCATTTCAAAGCCAGTCAAGGCATCAATCAGTGATATAGTGATATTTGTGTACTTACTTTGTGGCCATCTAAATGTTTGATTTCCATTTCAAAGCCAGTCAAGGCATCAATCAGTGATATGGTGATATTTGTGTACTTACTTTGTGGCCATCTAAATGTTTGATTTCCATTTCAAAGCCAGTCAAGGCACCAATCAGTGATATAGTGATATTTGTGTACTTACTTTGTGGCCATCTAAATGTTTGATCTCCATTTCAAAGCCAGTCAAGGCGTCAATCAGTGATATGGTGATATTTGTGTAGAGATCATCGCCTCTTCTCTCAAACAGAGGATGTCTAGTAAAGGACAAAACAAATGGGAAGTAAAAAGAGAAAATGTAAAAATTAATTGATGGAAATTTCAAACAGGGGATGTCTAGTAAATGAAAAAGAAAATGGGAAGTAAAAAGAGAAAATTTAGAAATGAATTAATGGAAATTTTACTTCAACTACACTCAGACCTGTTTCTAAAGACGGCCACATGCAGACACAAACAAATCTTTATGAACAAGTGGTCTTTTTAGACAGGTTCATTTACATGTAAAATACTTTCTAAGGAAACAAGAAAAGTGGTAGTAAATATATTACTCATTGCGGATATAGTATCAAAAATAATATCGCCAGTGATATTCGTTTGTCTCGCAATGTAGGTCAACTAGGAATCTAAAAGATCTTGACGTTTCGTGTGCCGCTGCAACACTTTGTCAAGTGATATAATCTAATGTAAGCAATCGTGTTTTATACTCTACTTTCGCTCGTGCGAGATTGTGCGTTTGGAGCCAAAGAAGAGTATAAAACACGATTGCTTACATTAGATTATATCACTTGACAAAGTGTTGCAGCGGCACACGAAACGTCATGATCTTTTAAATTCATAGTTTACCTACATTGCGAGACAAACGAATATCACTGGCGATATTATTTTCGAAGAAAAGTGGTCTTTACTCTTTATATCAAGCAGGTGGTCTTTATAGACAGGTGGTCACTAAAGCAGGTTTGACTGTAGTCATATGTAGTCACACTGCACAATCCGTAGAACTGCGTATCTGAACTAAAGCTAAATGTGCGTGTTTAAAGCATGCCGTAAACAGTGTAGTTTAGATCCTTAATCATGTGTTGAATCGGATCAGATTTGATTGGATCGCTTAGTGTGGAGTGGGCTTAACAAGAAAATGTTTGAATATGCCTACCAAAACAAACAAATAAAAACAAACATACAAACAGACACCACAATTGCATTTTTAAAATAACATCAATCGCAATACAGCAATCAATAATACACTTTATACTCACTTTAATGTGATGATTTTAAATCTAAGATCTCCAGGCTCTCCATCTATATGTGGTTCTCCTGCAGAAAAAAAAGGGAACAAAAAGAAAATCAGAATTTTGAACAAAGTTTGATTAGATCATTTTGAAAGAGACAGGTTTGATTCAATACATATCACCATCCAGCCCCCCCCCCCCCCCCCACTTTACCCTAGACACACCATAGGGCTCAGCTTGTCATTATTATTATTATTATTGTTATTATCATTGTGATTTAACAAAACATCATTTTACAATCATATTAAACAAACAAGCCAGTATGCAAACATTATACAAATGGTGCAACAGCAATATTGAATATATAAATATATATATGTTTTTATAAACATGGATTATGTAGGAGGTTAAAGGGATAGTTGAGTTCTGGTAAGGAGAGTACAGTTTTGGTGAAACTGAATTTTAGTAACCAAAACCTGCATCATTACATTACAAACTAATAGTTATAACGTAGGAGGGCGGTCTCTAAACACTCATCGGTTTCAACCATTTTGAATAAAATATTGTGCATGTGATGTTTTGTTGAAATAGTGATTAGATAGAGAAATAACCAACAACTATTTAAATACCTATTTTGTAACTTTTTGAAAAGAGGAAGCATTTTTTAAAAAATTTTTAACGGCTGGTTCAAAATTCTCTAATAAACCTGGGGCCCCAGCTTTATTACAAATTGTTATATTTATGGATATTTCAGCCGTCTCTGAACCGATTTTGATCAAACAAAGATGATTTTATTATTTAAATATTATGCTCTTTCAAATTTTACACTCAGTTTTTCATTACCTCACAAACAAACAAAAGTAGTCTAGCGCCCTCTCTACCAAAACTCAACTATCCCTTTAATGTAGAATACTGTAACAATATGAATTTTTACCAAAACTGATTTATTTGTCCATTTCTAATCATACTTATCAATTGATTAACACATTACATGTATTTCATAACATTTTTAATTCATGGATTTTCTGTTCTGATTCTTTATTGCAAATAATCTGAAATTCAATTCAATTTATATCTGCATGATATAAACAATACTACACATTAATTTTAGAACTTATAAGAACTTACCTTCAGCAACAAAAGGGTATTCCTGTCCATCGTGCATACCAGGCTCAATCTCAACTTCTAGAAGCTTTTCCTCATTTTCAAATCTGTAAGATGTTTATTTGAAAAGGATCAAGTAAAAACTGATTAGCAATGAAATGACATAATGGTGAAATTGTCAAATATGGGTCTAACTCAGCTTTTTATAATATGAAAGAGAAAATAACAAGTTACAGTAAAAAATGCTCTAGTGAGCACATGTCTATAGAGACCACTAATCTTGACTCCCTTGAATGCAGTTTACATGTAAATGAACCTGTCTATATAGACCACCTGCTAATAAAGGCCACCTATAATGTCTCCCTTGGTTAGGTTAGTCTTTATTTAGACAGGTTTGACTGTATTGTTATTATTATATAATGGTGAAAGTGTCACAAATGGGGCTACAGTTTGCCTATAGTAGCCATTAAGTCATCCCCTATGTGGAAACAAATGTAATGGAACCCATCTATAGTAGCCACTATTCATTTTCCCCTTGGGTGGTCATTATACACAGGTTTGACTGTATCTCAGATTTTCTTGATGGTGGAAAGACCACTCACCTAACATTGGGGCAATTGTCGCAGACTTCTTTCTGAGTCATCTGGAATCGGCCGGGTCCGAGCTGGACGGTCTGCATCTCCTGACGACAGTTGCATTTCCTCTTGCCCTCAGCTTGAACGGCAACCGGTTTATACCTAACCACCTGAAGAACAAGAATCAATTAGCAATTGAACATTTTTGACAAATTAAATCTTAAACACACAGGAAGCTTGGACGGCAACCGGTTTATACCTTTCACCTGAGAATAAAAGAACAAGAAATAAGTGAAGAGCATGAATAATCTTTGTTTATGAGTCTGAAGCACTTGGTGTTCGTAATCAAGCTTCCGTCTGAAGTTCTAAAAGTCAGCCGGTTTATACCTTACCACCTGAAGAACAAGAATCAATTAGAAACTGAACATTTTTGACAAATCAAATATTAAACACACAGGAAGCTTGAACTGTAGCTGGTTTATACCTTACAACCTGAATATATAGGAACAAGAAATAATTGGAAACTCATTTGTTTTGACATATCAATACTTTAGCATAAAAGGTAGCTTGAACAGCAACCGGTTTATACCTAAACAACATGAGAATAACGGATACATGAATTCAGTTTTTGTTTTCTCCAGCAAATCAATATGTTACCACTATAGAAGCTTGAATGAAACAAGATATTAAACAATTATGTTCAGGGAAAAAAATATTCTCCATAAAAGAAGCTTGGACGGCAACAAGTTTATACCTTACAACCTGAATATATAGGAACAAGAAATAATTGGAAACTCATTTGTTTTGACAAGTCAATACTTAAAGTCATGCCTGTAAAGTGTCTAACTCCACAAAAATTTCTTGGAGCTTCCTCGTTTCTCTTCTACCATGTTGTTTAGCTTATGGTAAGAGAAGAATAAAATAGGGTTAGATTTTTTCAAATGTCCCTTTAGTATGAAGATAATTATCATTGAAGTCTTTTATTTGAAAAGCGTTAGCAATGCTTTTCAAATAAAGTACAATTGTCGTAGCTGAACACGTCCCGCCAGCGCGCGTTAATTCTGTACCGTCTGTAAACATACACGGGTGCGGATATCGTCAAACGGATGATTATTACTGCGACAAATCTACGGCAGGCTATCAGTATTCGGTGATAAAATATGAACTCAATATTCGTTTTTTTCACTAGGTAAACAGTGTTCGTTTTCTTTCAATTTTTCACAAATCTTTCAATTGTATTTTACAATGATATTGATATAGGATTGAAGTCTCAAATGTCATTTTGTGCAATATCTGACACTTTACAGGGATCACTTTAACCATAATGGTAGCTTGAATGGCAACCAGTTTATACCTAACAACCTGAGAATAAAGGAACAAGAAGACAAATCAATACCTAACCATAAAGGTACATAGCTTCTAGGTAATAAAGGTAATTTCAGCTTGTAATTCCCCATTAGCAAATAGTTTGCATAATTTCTTCTTTGATGTAAAGACAAATAATCAGCTGAAACCTAAGACAGTCGTTTATAACTGTTTATCCATTTCACTATAGCACTAACTACTACTACTAAAAATACTCCACCACTACCACCATGACTACTACTACTTCTATTGCTACTACTAATACTACTACAACATGAAATCTATCACTATCACTTTAATACATACCTCTACAAAATTTCCCCTGTAAAGTTCTTCCAAGGTCACATCAAGGTCAATGGTGATGTCATCACCTCTGGGTAGATCCTGGTTCCTCTGATGTCCGCCTCCACCAAACCCTCCAAAGTGAAAATCTCCAAAGAAACTGTACATGTATGTGGAAGGCAATGTACAAATCGTCGGGTGAGAGCGAAAAGGGTGTTAAAGGGTACCACCACCCAAAAATAATAATCTTTTTATAGAAAGGTAACATCTTTAGTATTCCATTCCTTCAATAAGTTCACAAAAATATGTTTTCAGAAAAAATATATAATTGAAAAACGCATCACCATTCTCAGCCATGCGGTCATGTGGTCTGAATGCGCAGACTATTATGCGAGCAGAGCCAGCGGCGCTCTATGCAGAGCGAACGAATCATCCGGGATTCTATTGACGTACGCGAGAATTGCATTGGCGCACTCGCAAATGCCCGGCCCATGTGGAACCACGAGATAGCCGTGGTTCCGTAAGTGGTGGAAATTAATTGCTTTGATTATGAATTACACAACCCTTTGCAAGATGTTGGGTATCTATTTGATATCACAAAACGGTCCCAAAACATATAATAATGTGTTGTCCTTTGCCTGGTGGTCCCCTTTAAAGGGATGCCTGTAAAGTGTAACTCCACAACAATTACTTGGAGCTTCCTCGTTTCTCTTCTACCGTGTTGTTTAGCTTATGGTAAGAGAAGAATAAAATAGGGTTAGATTTTTTCAAATGCCCCTTTAGTATGACGATTTCTATCATTCAGCTCAAGAGCGTTAATGAATGGTCATAAACCTTATAAACGTCATACAGTAATTCGTTGTAAAAGCCGACGCATATTTTCGCTTTTTTAAACAGGAAAGCAGTTTTTTTTTTTCAATGAAACTTTCACACATCATTCGGACATATCGTACAATGATTTTGGTACAGGATTGAAGTCTCACATGTCATTTTGGGCAATATCTGACACTTTACAGGTGCACCTTTAAAGGGTACCACTAACCCCAAAATAATATACTTATAAATGAAATGAAAGGTAACTTTTTAAGTAGTTCATTTTACCAACAAGTACAGACAAATATGTTTTCCAGAAAAATGATATAACTAGAAAACGCATCACAGTACTAACACATGTGGTCAAGGGGTCTGCAGACGAAGACTACCTTTTGTCTAGGATGAACGCATCGTCCGTGATTCTACTGTCTCTTAACGTGCGCGTGAATAGAATTGACGCACTTGCAGGCATTTGGTCATAATTAACGCTGTAACCGATCATCTGATATAAATGAATACCAAAGCAACATATATCCATATGAATAAGCCCAAGGTAATCTTGTATGGGTATGCTTTCATTTAAAACTGATTACCTCTCCTTTTACAAAATTACTCGCGCCGATTCTGAGCTTAGTCCCATGTGATTCTGAAAGGTTACGCCAAATTAATCACATGGGACTAAGCTCAGAATCGGCGTGAGTAATTTTGTAAAAGAAGAGGTAATCAGTTTGAAATGAAAGCATACCCGTACAAGATTACCTTGGGCTTATGTTGCTTTGGTATTCATTTATATTCCCCCCAATTTTTTTTTTTTTAGCCGATCATATCCGATCCGTTCTGCGATCCGATTTCGATGATCAATACAAATTTTGCCGATCCGATCAATCGATCCGATCATCAAGGTCAGTTACAGCACTAGTCATAATGGTTCCATAAGAGGTGGTAATTAATTCTATTGTTTATGAATTACACGATCCTTTGCAAAGTGTTGGCATTTGTTTAATATCACACAAAGGTACCAAAACATAAAATTATGTGTTGCTCTTTGCCTGGTGGTCCCCTTTAAGTCGATTAGGCATAATTGACAATGATGTACACCAGTAACTTTAACTTTCAATAATAAGAATTGTCAATCAAATTTTAATTAATTTAATAAGCCAGAATGCTAGCAGACACATGACTAATTTGCTTGCATAGACAATTATGATTCGCCCATCCTACTAATATTTTTGCACATGACACCAATGTTATCCAGTACTGGTACCTTTAAAGTGATCCAATATCTTTGTCAAATTCAACCAAATATCACTTTTGAGCTTTCGCACTACTCTTATAACTTGTTGTTTGGATTTATGGTAACAGGAGAATGAAAAGGTTCTTGATTTTGTATGAGATATTCATGGTTCAATGAAAATATACAATCAATAAAGACTCAAATTTCACTTTTGGAGAAAAAAATCATATATAAAATAAATGGACCCCTTTGATAAGCAGGTGGTCTTTGCAGACAGGTTCATGTACAGGCAGACTGCTTCCTAGTGAGTCAATAGTAATAGTCTTTATAGGGAGGTGGCCTTTATAGACAGGTGGTTGCAAGAGAGGGTTTGACCGTACCTTGAGAAAGGATCTCCGTGACCATGACCACGCCCCATGTCCTTCAGGCCCTCCTCTCCCCTGGCATCGTAAGTTTTCCTCTGATCTTCATCTGACAGCACCTGAAAATGCAATTTAGGATGATAGCACATGAAAATGCAAATTAAATCGAGAGAAATATTTGAGTACAGAGTATCGTAAGAATGGCACCTAGAAATGCAAAATTAATCAAGATAAATATTTGAGTACAGAGCATCGTAAGCTTTCCTCTCATATTCATCTGAGACAAATTTATCAAGATACATATTTGAGAACGGAGCATTGTAAGTTTTCCATCTGATAACACCTGAAAATGCAAATTAATCAAGATAAATATTTGAGTACAGAGCATCATAAGTTTAACTCTTTATCTTCACCTAATTAATAGCACCTGAAATGCAAATTAATTAAGATAAATATTTGAGTACAATATTTACAGTTAAACCTGTGAATAGTGACTACCTGAGGGGAAGAAAAGACAAGTTTAAAATTAACAGGTGACCTCTTAACCCTAACCAGGCCGGGTTATTTCGGCTATGGCTGCTCTGGCCGGGGGGGGAGGGGGTGGATTCCACACCCCTAAGATCTCGGCCGTCGAACGCGTGGCCGCCACAAAATTTGGCATGCAGATAGATTGCAACATAATCTACAAGATTGCATTGTTATTTTTTTGAAAATAATCAATTTTTAATTAATTATGCAAATTTATGCAGAAATTCCCTTTTTGTCTGTAAATCACTAAATATTGCTCAGAATATGCTAATTTTGTACATGAATATTCTTTATTTCTTAATTAAGAGGTTTTGAACATTAAAAATTGCGACAGCCAACATTTTCCTAATGTATTTCTTTGTTTTTGGAATTTCTTATGTATTTCTTTGTTTTTTTCGACTTATGTTTTTTATTGTTTTTTTTCAATGGAATAAATTATTGACCATTAATCAACCATTTTTAGCCCAAAATTAAATGATTGCAGTGATTAGAATTAAAAATAATGAAGGTTTTGTCTATTCTAGGAAAAAATCAATTTCCATAGGATTTGTACACAAATCACAAAATTTAGCGATTTGGACAATGTTACTAAGTCCCTTTAAGACAGGCTCAATAGCATTGTACCTAGTCAAATATGCATATAGTGACCATAAAGGGAAAAATGAAAAGTTGCTAAGTACTGTAAACAGGTGACGTATAGACAGGCGCCATATAATTCGCTATACGGGCTTGTCCCCAGCTTGTCGATATCTCCAGTCCAGCGCTAGCGGCGCGGACAGGTGTGAACAGGTGGTGGACTTATACATTTCACGAGCGGGTATTGGATTTCTTCCGATATCTCTGCATTTAACGCATCGTTAGGTTCGGATTTTACCACACAAGCCCTTTTTAGATACTTATTCAACAATATTGATCAATTATAAATGTTTTCTGTAACTTTCCCAAAACTGTTATTCATCTTTAACTTTGTTGACATGTGCAAAAGGTGATGAATGGTTGATTCAATGTATACTGTTGTTATCTGATATGTCCACTGGGTATTGTGTGAACATTTCAATTTAAATGAACTTTATATGGCCAAGTAATAAGCAAAACTGCAAAGTGATATTCACTAACTCATTGCACTGACTTTGTACACGGTTTCGACGATCCAGTGGATAGTTTAACATCTGAACACTTCAATCGTAAATATCTTTTTAATGAAAGGGAAATTCGAAAAACCTAAACCTGTCCCATGCTTTTTTTTGTTAATACGAACACAACAAGGTATGAGAGAACCGCTAGAATTCCAATTGGATTTTGAGGATTTGGATAATGTTACTAAGTCCCTTGAATGAAACGAGTTTGCTTTTTCAAGACTTGGATTAAAAGCATTCAGGAATAGAAAAACAACAACAACATTACCTCGTACGCTGCCCCAAGGTCTTGGAATTTTTCCACTGCCTCTGGATTATCCGGGTTCTTATCCGGATGGTACTGTATTGCAAGCTTCCTGTATGCCTTCTTGATTTGATTGGTCGTCGCGTCTCGAGGGACCCCCAGGATTTTGTAAAAGTCCCTCCTGAGGGAATTATAAGTTAAAGGTGACAAAGAAAAAAGAACATTTATAAAGATAAGTTGTCCTTTTGCAAGACTAATTAATGCAAAAGTTAAAGAGATAATTGTTGAACAGATCATGTACATTCATGAGAGAAAATATCACAGACACAGTCACAAGAGAAATACAGTGCAAGTACGAGTGTTCAGTAGCGCACTTGCACTGTTAGTATATACCGTACAATGTATATCGGCCATTTTGGACTCCGGACTATCACACAGCTGTTGCTAAAACAGTGCTGATATTTCCGAAATTGTTTGCCCATCCGAACTTAATCGACCCTGTATTATGAAGATAATGATCCCATGTTTCTAGTTGTGAAAATATTCAGGTAAAAAGAAATAATTCTGGTATGATTTTGTTCATGTTTTTTGTTGGCTAAAAATAGTCCGAAGGCAATACGTAGCTTTGCACTATAGCGTTAGGAATTACATGTTCAATGATAATGTCCAAAAATGTATCTTCCCAACATTTTCTTTATCTAAACGTTACCTGACCGGCGATCCTCTTCCGTTCGCGATCGCTTTGTTTTTCAGAATTCTTTTGAACGTTGATTGCTGAACAAATCCACCATTTTAGGTAAGTTATTTTTTGTTTTAGTTCTTCAAATTCGGAGGGCCATAAGGAAAGTAGAAGCAAACCACCCAAAACTAATATTCTGATTATAAAACTTATACATCTTTAGTATTCCATTCCATCAACAAGTTCACAAAAATATGTTTTCAGAAAAAAATACATAATTGGAAAACGCATCACCATTCTAAATGCGGTCTGAATTGCGAAGACTACCGCGTACGGAGCAAGCGAATCGCCCAGGATTCTACTGCCTACAAACGTACACGTTAATAGCATTAGCGCACTCGCAAACCAGGAACCAGGAAATAGCAGTGGTTCCGTAAGTAAGTGGTGGAAATTAATTGATATGTTTATGAATTACACAACCCTTTGCAAAATTGAACTGCCTCTGGTGCGCTGCAAAAGTAAAAAAACATGCGTAAAACGCCTCACCCTCAGGACGCTTATTTTCTTCAATCAAGCTTAACCTCAGGTCAGGAAATGATGGGAAAATTTGGTTGAAGAGTGAAGCCAGAACGTTTATTTTATTTATTATCCTCCGTTAAAAAATTAAAACTTAAGGCATTAATCATATGCCGACGTCGACTGTCAAATCCAACTTTCAGATTTGAGACATTTTTCCTATGTAAATTTGCATGTCCGTTAATACAACACCTTGATATGCTTCCTCCAGATATTAACAAATATTAATAAATAATTTCATGCCGGTTACTCAACATGTTTGACTTTGAGTATGGCCATCTCACATAAATTTGAACATGTGGGACTGACGACTGTCAGTTCCTCATATTGTGTACATTTATTTTCGGTCTATCATGACAGATAAATGTAAAATAATGCATTCCTTACCCTGCTAACACCGTCAGCGAGACTTGAAGCAAAATAAAGCAAATGTTCCACACATTCATTGCCATTTTGGGGGATATTTGATGCTGATCACTGCGCAAACACTTCGCCGAAAACTCCGGGTCCAGCTTGTACACGAACTCGCTTGCCATTCGACCATAATGCGCAGGCGCAGAAGCTCCGATAGCCAGTTTCTTGATTTTGGTAGCAGACGATATTCCGTCTCACACGTCCCACACCCAAAATGGCCTCAATAATTCGACAAATTGCTCTCTATTTGACAATAGCCTTGGTACTTGACCGGTTGGTGCGGTTGATGTGAGTCATACTTTTCATTTTACAAGATTTTTCGTAAATTTATTTGTTTTGAAACGACTGAAAAGGTCGTATTTGTAGATGACTTTATGGTGTCGATTGGTTATAGTTTTATACATAGAGTACAGTTACTGTACTAATAATATAAAGACGGGTTATACAACGTAATGATGCCAGGCATGGCATGGGCGTAATATATATATTTACCCACATGTGTTGTTATTTTATAGTTTTGGCGTTCATTCAAAATTAATATTTACACCATAATACTAATTCAAGTTCAATAATCGATCAAACATGGCGGTATGTACTCAAATTGGAAGAAGAAGAAGAATGCAGGACGTGGTGAAGCATGTAATTCAGACTGATGGGGGGGGGGGGGGGGGGGGGGGGGGGCATGTACATGTATTTCTTTGTTTCTTCAACAAAATGTCCCCATATGTTTCATATTGTTGTTTTTTCTTCAAATTATATAATATTGGGGGCACACCTTATGATTTCTTTGGTTTTTTTTCTAAAAAATAGAAGTTGGTGCACAATTAGCTACATTCTACTTCTAGTACGCTCTCCCTGATTGGACTAAATAATAACGGATATCATCGACATATAGCTGAATATCGCATATATAGTTATTTAAGTACGTGTTGCGTGGTGAAGAAGAGTGTGCTTTCACGTAAATTGTACGAGTCTAGTATTCGATTGAGAATTATTTTTAGTTTGAAATTTAGGGGGAAAAAGGTATAGTTTGGATAACCATATATGTGTTTTTCTTTTAACTTTGATCCATGACAGATGCTTTGTAGGGATTCACAGGACTGTGTATGCACACTACCCAGGGTCGTGCAAAGCGTTACCTGGAATTGGTAATTTTCATCTTTCAATAACTTTTTTTGGGTGTACCATAGCTGCAGCACCTTCATTTATATTTATATCAATTATCAATGGCTAAAAAATTGTAAAAAGTGATAACGTGATTGCCCACATGGGAACCTGGTTGGGTGGACCTATATTAACCATATGGGGCACTGGCATAGATTTGGACGTAAAACTCTCACCCCCCCACCCCCCATTCGCGTTTAAGGATCAAATTTTCATACCGTTTCGGGATGATTACAAGCTCCCTATTCCAGAGGTTATGTTGTGATTTCATATTTAATCAAATTCCTGTTATTTTAGACTTTTTACGGCAATTTTTGTCCATCGACATGCTAAGAAACCCCCCTGATGCTCTGCGCTGTTTCCCCCCTATTTGCGTAATAAAAAATACTGCTGCAGGTCGGGCAGGAAGCGTTGTTGTCCTGCAGTGCGATGTTCGCACAACCGTAACGATCCTTTGTCCAACACGTAAGCAATTGCTTAGGCAGTGCAAGCAAAAGGTTTCAGCACAAGCAAAAGCTTGTGCATACGAATTTAAGCAATTGCTTGAACTTGATCTTTTGCTTGTGCTTAAAGCATTTGCTTATAAGCAATTGCTTGTTTTTATGCATATGGCCCATTGTTCTTTATTCTATGTTACTTTGCTGTTATTAACCATATAAATATTTTCTTCAATTCCCTCTGAGATACAATTTTGTCTACTTCATTCTCTGTTATTTGTATTAGTTTCCATTAGGCCATGAAAAATAAATTGTTGGATTGGCGTAACCCGCCTGACCCTAAAGGTTTTTTCTGATTTATTTATTTTTTTGGTAATAAATTTTAAAAAAAATATATATAAATATATATATATTTTTTTAATTTATTTTTTTTTCCAATTGCGATATGTGTTATGTGTGTTATATGTGTGTTTTTGTGTATTTGTGCGAATCCTGAAAAAAAAAAAAAAAAACCCTACCTACCTACCCTAATTTTTGGTTGCCCGTTACTCCAATCCAACAATTTTTTGTTTTGGCCTTAGTGATTATGGTGATTTATTTTCTTATTCCTTTCCAGTCAATGGATCTGAGGACATTGTCACAGCCTCTAATGGCCTTGCATTCATTTCCTCTGTAAGTATTAATGTCAAGAAATTATATGATGATGATAATATTACTGATAGTAATTCAGACAATAATATATGATAATAATAATAATGATAATAATTATTATTACAATTACAATAATAATAATAATAATAATAAGGTATTTATAACGTGCATATCACATATTTCTCTATGTCCTGTAAGAAGTTGAAATAGTTCTGCATACTGCGTAGAAATAATTATAATAAAAATGATAATAATAATAATTATAATAATGATAATAACAATGACCATAATAGTAATGATAATAATAATAATAATAATAATAATAATACCACCAATAACAATTTAAAATAACAATGATAATAAAAATCATAATACTTCTACTACTACTACTACTTCTACTACTACTACTACTACTTCTACTACTACTACTACTACACTACTACTACTATGACTATACTATTACTACTACCACTGCTACTTCTTATTCCTTATACTACTTCTTCCAATATAATGAATAATGATAATCATTTAAAAGTGATCATTTTACTTAATATTTTTTTTCCAAAAGTGATATATTTGAGACTAATCATTGTATCTTCGGTATGAGGTGTTATATTCTCATGAAAATCACTGTGTATCTAGTGAAACAAAAAGAAAATTCATGTAAGATTAAGTATCTCCTTTACCCATTGATTTAATATGAGATAAATCCAACCTTAGTATCATTAAATGCAGAAATATCATTGATTTTTTTTAGGCCTAAATTCACCTCCCGTTCGCCCCTCTCCGCTAGGTTGGGTATTGGTTGCTAGGCGGCCAACAAACCTGCATGCCGTGCATATGTGTGTGCTTACATAGCTTTATGCATTCAGCATATATGCAGTTGAATTGAGTAATAAGACTTTTACAAATTGTGAACATTTTATTGCCCAAATAGTCGATTACAAAGCAGTTTTTGTCAAAAAAATCTATGATCAACAGATAAGTTATATATTCTTTCACATTTCACAAATTTCCCCTTACTGGTATTTGGCTTATTGGATTACTGTTACATGATGATAATTATAATAATCTATGTATATAGTGCTTAATTACAGTCACGTCTCAATGAGCATTTTACTTTTGCTGACAAAGCAGCAGCTGTTATGATTGTGCTCAGACATTCCAAGAATTAAAGGGGACCAGCAGGCAAAGAACAACAAATAACTATATGTTTTGGTACCGTGATATTAAATAGATGCTCAGCACTTTGCAAAGGGTTGTGTAATTCATAAACAACACAATTAATTACCCTCACTTACGGAACCAGCACTATCTGATGGTTCTGTACATATGCGCCCAACGTCTGAGAGTGCGCCAATTCTATTCACGCGTACGTTTGGAGACGATAGAATCCTGGACGATCGTTCTCCCTGGACAAAGGTAGTCTATATGCAGACCCATGAAGGCATGAGAATGGTGACGCATTTTCCAATTATATAACTTTTTTTATGGTAACATATTTTTCTGATCTTGTTGGTGGAATGGACTACTAAAGATGTTACCTTTCATTTATAAGAATATTATTTTTGGATGGTGGTCCCGGCCCCCCACTCAGGCGGTCAACCATACACATATGCTTGTTCCAGATTCTTAGAGATACCCCCTTTAAGGATGGAAATGGGTTAGGATTTTGACCCCCTATCACGGGCTTTTGGAAGGGAAGCCATCAAAATTACCCCCCTATCACGGGCTTTTGGAAGGGAAACCAGCAAAATTACCCCCCCCCCCCCCTATCACAGGTTTTTCGGAAGGGAAGCTAGCAAAATTACCCCCTAAATGAAGGAAGAGTGCCGAAGTGAAGAGTGTTCACAATTTCAGCACTTAAACTACCCCTAATTAAAAATATTTCGGGAAAAAAAAGCTTAAAGACCCTCTATTTCAACGATTTTTCAGGATTTTATTTCCCGAACTGAGTCCCTAAAATATACCCCTTTTCCCGAAAAATCGGGAACACGCATGCGGTACAGATGACCACCTGAGTGGGGGGGGGGGGGGGGGCGAGGTGGTGGTTCCCTTTAAATTCCTGCCAAGTACCATTTGATCATATATGCCTGGGTTTAGGGCGTCAGGGTAGTTACAGGGAAGGGGGGGGGGGGGGGGGGCTTAGGCCTTAGGGGCACATGCATCTGCAATTATTTGATAATGACATTGGGAAAAAGGTTAATAATGTTTTTTTCAAAGAAATACATAGAGCCTCGCCCCCCCCCCCCCCCCGGCCGTCCCTCAATTATTCATGTACCTCCCAATCACCAATCAGTCTGACCATGCTATGCCTGTGGAGAGCAGTAGTATAGTGGGGGACAGGAGAAGTAGTATGGAGAAGCAGGAGAACCGATCCATTCAGGAAGGTACAGATAAATGGAGGGTGCTATTAATACAAACTGAAGTTTCCATATTTTATTGTTGATACCTTTTTTCTCTCCATTTCTGTTTATAAAAGGATGTTCGCCGGTTGCAGGATACCTAACTAGATATTGAGGGAAACATTTTCCCCTGTAACTTCAACTGACCTGACCTAGCACCTTAGCAATATGGTGTAGATAATGGAGGGGGTCAGTATTACAAACTGACATTTAAATATCATCATAATTTCTATGTTTTTTGTTTTCTCTCAATTTTTTTATTTAAAAAAGGGAGTTCGCAGAATACAGGACCCTAAACTAGATATGGAGGGAAAGATATTCCTCTTTGACTTCAACCAACCTGACCTAGCACCAAAGGAGGTTCGGATTGATGGAGGTGGATTACGTGCCAGAGACTGGATTCCTCTCGGAATGTCTATTTGGGAGACGGGACCAAGTGGTGAGTCCATCTTGCACAAAATATTATAGATTAAAAGAAGGCAAAGAAAATGGGATTCCAACAGGATTCAAACCGAGACCTCCGGATTGCTAGACCGGTGCTCTTCCAACTGAGCTATAGAAAATCGTAGACTGTGCTCGTCCCTGAAACCCCTTAATTCTCATTGCCTGAATGGTCAGAAGCTATTATAAACCTGACATAAGCTTGAAGGATACAAATCAACTTGGGGATATATGTGAGGGATCACCGAAGCGATACAGCTTTTTGTAATAATTAATTCAAACATATAGAACTGACCGGGAATATATTGTGATTAAAAGAAGGCAAAGAAAATGGGATTCCAACCGAATTCGAACCCGAGACTTCTGGAAGAGGGGTTTCAGGGACGAGCACCGTGTAGGGTTTTCTATAGCTCAGTCGGAAGAGCACCGGTCTAGCAATCCGGAGGTCTCGGGTTCGAATCCAGTTGGAATCCCAGTTTCTTTGCCTTCTTTTAATCACAATATATTTCTGGTCAGTTTCTCTATAATGTTTGAATTACAAAATATTATACTTAGAGCAGTGTGGGTTGTCTGTAGTCCAATCAGCTTCACATAAGCCGAGAACACATGACAGTTTTCCTGAACCAGTTAAATTTTCCTAGATACAGCTGTAATAGTTTCTTAGAAAATGTATTTATGTAGATTGTAGAAGGCTTCAGATTCTCTAAAATATTCATAATTTTGGCTGTTGATTGTGCATATGCACAGGACTATAATGCACGCTATTTGGTAATGTTTTATAGAAATAATGTTTTTAAAGTTGCTGTGATACAAGTTGTGTTCATGCCTCTCTTAACAGTGAAATTTCTTGACAGAAAATCACCCCCTGTAATCCAAGACTTGTGCTTGTATGTAGACTAGTATGTACTTGCTGCACACAAATTTCCAACGTTTTTTTTTTTTCTTCTTTTTTTCTTCTTCTTTTTTCTTTCTTTTTCGGAGCCCGGGACCCGATGGTGACGGTCGGGAACCGGTGTGATCGACCGAACCAACTCAGCCTTAATCATTATTGAATAAATTTTAAAGATATTTACTCTCTGGCCTGTGGTAAGTCCTTCCTGATATCAGGCATGACACATTCCCCCTAAATTTTGATGATTTGTGGGTGAAAATCATGATTTTACCCTAGGCTACTCATTGAATTTTGTATGGAGTTCTATGTAAACGGAATTTGCAGTTTTTTCACATGTACAAAGTCTA
This sequence comes from Echinarachnius parma, assembly GCA_037951105.1. Lineage (NCBI taxonomy): Eukaryota > Metazoa > Echinodermata > Echinoidea > Clypeasteroida > Echinarachniidae > Echinarachnius > Echinarachnius parma. The sequence continues at coordinate 45,413 of JBAMJV010006949.1, read as the reverse complement.
TGGCAAAACGGAATTTCCGTTTTTCAGGCAGGTAAAAACGGAATTCCAGATTTTCTGAAACGGAAAAGGCCTTTTTTTGAAACGGAAAATCAGTGTCCCTAACTAGGTTCCTGTTATAGTTGAGCAAGTTGTGTTTAAGGCATTTATTTTTCTTTCTTTGCCTTTCTTCCTTATAACCCATCACCCTTCCCATTGTTTTTTAATCTAATTCATTTTAATTTATTTCTGTTATAGAAGAATTATGTTGACATTTGACAATTGTGAAATTTAAGAATTGAAGCAAAACAGCGCAAATAAATTATTGATCACATATCACTGATACATTTTTGGCCTAGGTATCTTACACTCTGTATGATTATTTTAAGTGACGATTTGTTTCTTGTCCATTTTCCTACAGATAATCCAGCGATATCACTGTACGTCATTAATCGCCAAGTTGGCAATGTCGGCATTGACGTCCTCGACTTCTTGTTTGATAACGACTTGCCCACACTGAAACACAAGCGGAAAATACAGCACAAGAATATCTGGAGGTAAGCTACCTAGAGTAGGGATTTTTTTTGTACATTTTCACCCCTAAAAATGAAACTAAAAACGTAGCCACTGTAGACAGGTGACGTCTATATAGACAGGTTCCATAGCATTGTTATTCTCTCGTGCAGGCAATCACTTTTGGTGGAGTTGGCTAGCTGCTATAGAGTACAGAAGCCATGACGTCATACAAATCTTTTTTTAGAATTTTTCAAATTTGAACTTCATTTTCAGAAAGAGCATACAAAATCATGTCTAAATACCGAAAAGCAATTTAATACGTTAAGTATTGGCTGAGATATGCCCATCCTAATGAATTTTACTTCAATGGGCGATCAGTGTTATAGTGCACTGGTTCATAAAGGTATTAACCAGAGCACTATAACACTGATTGCCTATTGACAAAAAAATCATTCGGATGGGCATATCTCAGCCAATATGGGCCATTCTTTGAAAAGTGAAACTTTTTCGGAAAAATTTAAGTTTTATTTTTCTGTAGTTTTGTAACTTTTGTTCCATTTTTGGAATGATCCATGTGTAAAGTTTCATGAAATACATGATTTGAAGTTTAAAATGAAACTTTTTTACTCATTTGCATAAATTTACATATTTCAATATTTTTCTAATAATCATAATTCAGAAAATAATCAAGATATCAAAAGGATAATTAGCAAGCTCATTCTTCTCACTTTCCTGTACAGGTAGATACCAACTTTGTAAAAAATCAACCTTTCATTTTTTTCTAAACCCGATATTATAAAATTCCCATTTTTCCATTCATATTGTACATGTCACACACGTGACCACCCCAAAATGTCACACACGTGACCAGACGTTGCCACATAATTAAGTACTATAAAAAACAACGGTTTGATATAATTCTCATTCATTGCTATTGTTGTACTTACAAATGTATAGTACTTCTCTGGTAATAAGATGAACATTATAGCTATTCATATTTTAAAGAATTTTCCAAATGAAATTTAGTTATGAAAAAAGCGCTCCGTGCGAAGTCACACACGTGACCCATGCCATTTGACCTCTGACATTGAGTTACGTAATCATTATAAAATCTTTTGTGTTAAGTTTGAAAGACTACAACATATTCAAGTCACATATGAAGTAAAAATCATTATAGTCTCATACTTACTGAAATATAAGCATCCCATTTCAAAATTTGTCATGTTTTGGGTCACACACGTGACCAAGAATGGCCCATATTCATTTGATTTTCGGTATTTGGACATTATTTGTTATGCTCTTTCTGAAAATGAAGTTCAAATTTGACAATTCTAAAAAAACATGTTTATGACGTCATAGATGACATCACACTTCACCACTCTATAGACTGTAGGTAACCCTTGAGACAAGTTTAACTGTATTAAATAAATGAATTCAAACATAGAAGAAACTGAACAGAAATATTTAAAATGATTGAAAATCATTTCTTTGCTCATTTTTGATCATGTATTATTAAAAAGTGAACAGAATACAGATGGCAAGATAAGGTGATTGTTGTAATGACACCCCTAACTTGTACTTCTGCATGATAGTGGCAATGTTTCATTTTTTATGTCAACAAAAAAATTCAGTTAGCAGAAACCTACAAATGAAAAATAACAATTAAACAAAACAAATCAGTTTTTACTTATAGATATAAAGATGATAAGTTATGAAAGGTTAATTCATATTTACTACAGCACTATACAATGACGGAGGTCTACAAAAGGGATAGATTTTCAGTAAGTACTGCTACTTCATGTCCAGAAAAAAAAATGATATCTCATCTAATTTTTTTTTACCGTCAATAGATTTTCTAGAAGTACCAGCTGTCTGTCTGCAGTTTGCAGAAACCTACAAAGAAAAAGAAAAGATTAAAACATGTCTGGAAACAAAAATTTAACCTCATCCATTTGTTTTCCTCCACAGTCCAAATGGTCTTGTGGTAGTTGGTGAGAACAGATTCTACACAACCAACAATAAGTACCTGCCACAGTCAATAGATTTCTGGAAGTACCTTTCAGTCTGCAGTTTGCAGAAACCTACAAAGAACAAATCACTTTTGATCTATAGATATAAAGATACATGTATGTCTAGAAAACAAATTGAACCTCATCCACTTTTTTTTCTTCCCCACAGTCCAAATGGTCTTGTCGTAGTTGGTGAGAACAGATTCTACACAACCAACGATAAATACCTGCCACAGTCAATAGATTTTCTGGAAGTCCTGTTCAGTCTGAGGTTCGGCTCTGTAGTGTACTTTGACGGCAGGGAGGCACGCATCGTAGCCGACAGAATCAAGATGGCCAACGGAATTAATCTCTCCAGGGACAAAAAGTGAGTTGACCCATTCAGGATAGGTCCTGAAATTACAAAAAAATGGTACCCATGGTATTACCACAGTATTACCATGATAACACCATACCACACCAACCTTGGTATTAGTCTCTCCAGGGACAAAAAGTGAGTTGACCCATTCAGGATAGGTCCTGAAATTACTTGCACTACCCTTACAAAAAAAGTACCATAGTACTCATGGTATTACCACGGTATTACCATGATAATACCATACCATACCATAGTATCATGGTAATACCATGGTACCCATAGTTTAACCTTGGTATTAGTCTCTCCAGGGACAAAAAGTGAGTTGACCCATTCAGGATAGGTCCTGAAATTACAAAAAAGTACCATGGTACCCATGGTATTACCACGGTATTACCATAGTTATACCATACCATACCATAGTATCATGGTAATACCATGGTACCCATAGTTTAACCATGGTATTAGTCCTTCCAGGGACAAACAGTGAGTTGACCCATTTAGGATAGGTCCTGAAATTACTTGCACTACCCTTACAAAAAAGTACCATGGTACTCATGGTATTACCACGGTATTACCAGGTTAATACCATACCATACCATAGTATCATGGTAATACCATGGTACCCATAGTTTAACCTTGGTATTAGTCTCTCCAGGGACAAAAAGTGAGTTGACCCATTTAGGATAGGTCCTGAAATTACTTGCACTACCCTTACAAAAAAGTACCATGGTACTACCACGGTATTACCATGATAACACCATACCATACCATAGTATCATGGTAATACCATGGTACCCATAGTTTAACCATGGTATTAGTCTCCAGGGACAAACAGTGAGTTGACCCATTAGGATAGGTCCTGAAATTACAAAAGAGTCCCATGGTACCCATGGTATTACCACGGTATTACCATAGTTATACCATACCATACCATAGTATCATGGTAATACCATGGTACCCATAGTTTAACCATGGTATTAGTCTCTCCAGGGACAAACAGTGAGTTGACCCATTTAGGATAGGTCCTGAAATTACAAAAGAATACCATGGTACCCATGGTATTACCACGGTATTACCATAGTTATACCATACCATAGTATCATGGTATGGTACCCATAGTTTAACCTTGGTATTTATAGTCTCTCTATATAGGGACAAACAGTGCGTTTACCCATTTATGATAGGTCCGGAAATAGACCCCCAAAATCAGTCCTTGTCTTCCTTTTTCTTGTTTCAATCACCACTTCAGAGAAAGACTGAAGTAAAGATGTATAGTCCCACACGAGCGCGTTAAGATGCACAATGAGTAGCATTGATGCCAAAATGAGAAGTTCAAAGTAAGAAATGACCATCCTGCGTTACCGAGTGCATGGCCACCAAGTGGCCCATATATATTGTGCAGCCGATTGTGTAGCCGGTTTGCTCACACACAGTACAAATACCTTAGAGTTCCAACTCGATAGTATGACATCATAATATCAAATGACATCCATTAACGAGGTGGATTTTGCTGACTAGTCCTGAAATTACTCGCACTAGGGTCTATACAGGGTGGCCCAAAAAAAACGGAACGGGGCACTTCCCAAAATAAAGTACCAAAATATTTATGTCCATCGGATAGGGTGTCTTTTCCAATGAACAACGATACAAAGAACAGTAATTTTGGTCGTGTAGTTTTTGTTTTAAGACGCTGTGAGTGAGACCATGTCAGGTGCCCATTTTTGTAAATTTGTACCTAGTCAATGCCAGTTAAATTGCACTCCCTGCCCGTAATACCATTCAACGAACATGTCCATTCTCTCGGCACACGGCTGAGTGCACACTAACAATGGCGCGCCTTAGGGTCCATGGTTCAACTGTATGAAAGGCGGTACGTGCGATGTATCAAAAACTGGCTCGGTAAAAATTGACAAAAAAGAGAACCTGACATGGTGTCACTCCCAGCACCCTAAAACAAAAACTACACAACCAAATTGACTGTTCTTGGTATCGTTGTTCATTTGAAAAGACACCCTATCCGATGGACATAATACATTTGTTATTATATTTTGGGAAGTACCCTGTTCCGTTTTTTTTGGGCCACCCTGTATAAGGATAATGCATGTTATAGTAAGATGAATTAGACCCGACTGATATTGATAGATGTACTTGACTTAAGCCATCCACACCATGGATGGGATGTGTGATGGCTTCTGCTTCACAATGACTTGCCACACCCTCCTGGCCTTGGCCAGGGAGTCAAGGTGTATGTTGTTGCAGTCTTGTCCTGACAACGGCCTTAGACCCAACTCCCCAAATTTAACTATGACGTGACTCTATCTATCTTCCACACCGCCGCACTCCGATATCCACGTCCGTCGGATCAGTGCGCGTGTGGAGATCGTGTGTGCGCGCTAACCAGCTATGCCAAGCTCACATGGAATACACATCAAAATACACATCATACACTACTCTTCTGATACACACTAAATATGCCCTATCCACACAGTATATCAGCTCGCAACATGCAATACGGTACAACCCTTTTCACATCTGTGACACTGCAATTTACAACGGTTCAGGCACAATGATTAAAAGCGCAGTTACAATTTCGTCACAATATTATACATTTCTGTTTGATCTTTGAAATTAATTTTGTTTGTATTCAGTTAAAACAAATTGGCTGCTGGCATTGCGAAAAGTTAGATCGGCTCAAAATCAATCACATATTGATTATTTTTAGCACTTGGAATAGATACAAAATTGCCCATGCATAGGTACATATTTCAGCTGAATATTAAAGGGGACCACCGGGCAAATAACAACACATTACTATATGTTTTGGTACTGTTTTGTGATATCAAATAGATACCCAACATTTTACAAAGGGTTGTGTAATTCATAAACAAAGCAATTAATTTCCACCACTTACGGAACCACTACTATTTCCTGGTTCCTGGTTTGCGAGTGCGCCAGTGCTATTCATGCGTACGTTTGACTTTGTAGGCAATATAATCCCGGGTGATTCGCTTGCTGCACACGCAGTAGTCTACTCAATTCAGACCGCATGAACGCATGCTTTAGAATGGTGATGCGTTTTCCAATTATTTTTGTTTCTTCAGAAAACCTATTTTTGTGAACTTGTTAATGGAATGGAATACTAAAGATGTTACCTTTCTATAATAAGAATATTAGATTTGGGTGGTGGTACCCATTAATGCATTTCAAATGTTTTCCTCTATGTCTGCATCCAAAGAATGCTGTATGTTGCTGGAGCAGCGGGACAGGCGATCCACATATTCAAAACTTTGGACGATGGAGACGTTGAACCTCTAAAGGTAATTTTTTGTTGCCCCCTTATTTTCCCCTTTTTTTTGCCCTTTCACTTTATATTTCCTTTTCATTGTCTATGCATGTATTGTTGTTCAGATCTACAGGTATATGTTGATTATTTTGAGGATGATGATTATGATGATGATTGTGATGATGATGATGATGATGACGTTGATAATGGTGTTGTTTATAATGACGACAATGATGATGGCGATGATGATGATGATGATGATGATGATGATGATGAAGAAGATGATAATGATGATTGTGGTGATGATGACGATGATGATGATGATGATGATGAAGTTGATAATGGTGACATTTATGATGACGATGATGATGGTGATGACGATGGTGATGGTGAATATGATGATGATGGTGATGAGGATGATGATGATGATGTTAATGGTGACGTTATAATTATGAAGATGATGATAATTGTGGTGATGAAGATGATGATGAAAATGATGATGCAGATGATGATGATGGTGATGATGTTGGTGATGATGGTGATGATGATGATGGTGATGATGATTGTGATGATGACGATGATGATAGTGATGATGATAATATATCAGGTACTCCTTCAAGTCACCATTCCTGACATCATTTATGTTGCTGGATAAAATCTTTCTCTGTGTGTTTGAAGTCATCCATTCATCTACATTACATCCTCATCTAATCATCATTGACAACCACCACCACCACCACTACTACCCCTCCTCCTCAGGTCATCCCACTAGCCACTGTTCTGGAGCTAATTTTTTGTGAGCCTGTGCGTATCTAGAGCACAGAGTATACAAAGTATGGGGTATTATTTACTTAACTTTTATCATTACTATCATTATCGCCTCAGGTAATCCAACCAGCCTGGTAGGCACTGTTCCGGACAACATCAATGTTGATATAGCGGAAGGTTTTCTATATTTCAGTGGAATCTGGTGGCCTGAAGCTTGATGGCCTGATGTTTATTTCGAGCACCGAGTTTACAAAATACATCATATATACTAAACTTCTACCATTGCTATCATCATTGCCTCAGGTAATCCCACCAGCCACTGTCCGGACAACATTGATGTTGATAGGGATGACGCTTCTCTCTTAACACCAATTAGGTGGCCTGATCCTGGTTCTAAGCTGGCATGTGCTTATTTGGAGCACTTCATTTACAATATAAGTCATTCTACTATTTCTATCATTATCGCCTCAGATGATCCCGCTGGCCACTGTTCCTGACAACATCGATGTTGATAGAGAAGATGGCTCTCTTTTAACATCACTGGACTCTGGTGGCCTGAAGCTGATTTTAAGCTGGAGTATACAAAATATGTCATATTATATATGATGACACATGCAGTACCCCCGGGGTACAACCATACCGCAGAGCAATCATGGACGCCGCTGGTGTATTGCGTTGTGCATGCAGCACTTGTATGCACGCTAACCCGGCCGCAAAGAGAGCATTTTGAATGTAAATAAAGCTTAACGAAAATAATTTTACACTCTTTGGTACCCCAGTGTACAGCCCTGAAAAATGAATAAATAATTAAACAAAATGACGGATAAATAAATTTTCATTTGGTACCCCAGGGTACCATTTATGTCATCATATACCAAACTTCTCCCATTGCTATCATTATCACCTCGGGTAATCCAACCAGCCACTGTTCCGGACAACATCGATGTTGATATAGAGGAAGGTTTTCTTTAAATTCTAGTAGAATCTGGTGGCTTGATGCTGGTTCTAAGCTAGCCTGTGCTTATTATAAGAGCACTGAGTATACAATATACGTCATATTATCTACCAAACTTCTACCATTACTATCATTATTGCCTCAGGTAATACAACTATATAGCCACTGCATCCTGACAACATCAATGTTGATAGAGAAGACGGTTCTCTCTAAGCTGGCATGTGCTTATTTTGAGCACTGCATATACAATATACGTCATATTATCTACTAAACCTTAATCATTACTATATCATTATTGCCTCAGGTAATCCAACTAGCCACTGTTCCTGACAACATTGATGTTGATCGGGACGACGGTTCTCTCTGGGTCGGCTGCCATTCCTCCATCTACACAGTACTCCTCCAGGGAAATGGCTTCGGTCAGGTGGGTACAGTAACTACATTCAAACCTGTCTATAGTGGCCACCTGTCTATTATGGCCAACCTGTCTATTAGTGTTCAAGAAGCCACCTAGTGGCCATCTGTCTATAGCAGCGTGTCTTATAGGCTGTCTGTCTATAGCAGCCAACCTGTCTTTATAGTGGCCACCTGTCTATAGCAGCTAACACGGTCTATAGTGGTCATCTATCTATAGAGAACCCTAAAAAGGCCGGGGGGGGGGGGGGCCATAATGCCCCCCCCCCCCCCCCCTCCGCGATTTTTTGTATTGCTCCAAAACGCGGTAAGATGACGCGCCGCTGCTTGGTGACTTTTTTCTTTTTTTCTTTTTTCTTTTTTTCCCTTGCACATATTTTAAAACAAACATTTTGAAAATCGGACCTACCGTTACAAAGTCACGTGACCTTTTGTCTATGCATGTCAGCCCGAAAATTGCTAAATTTCGTGATTTGTGTACAAAACATATGGAAATATCAGTTTTCGTAAAAGGAGGTATATCATTGGTTATTTGGTCTTGTTTACATTTTATATGTTTGTTTTGGGGTTCAAAATAATTGAATTATAGTTAGAAATAAAAAAAACAAAAACAATAAAATACATAAGTAAAAAAAAACAAAGAAATACATAAGAAATTATAAAAACAATAGAAAACATAAGGAAGAACCTGGCTCTTCCAAATTTTGTTTTCGTATTATTATTCCAAAAGGTGTTATGGAACTTGTTTATAGAGGCCACCTGTCTACAGTGACCACTTTTCCTGTTTCAAACAGGTGGTATATGTCTGACTGAATTTTTGTTAAACCTTGATTTGGGATATTTTGCTATTTTTCTTATTCATTTAATTCCGTTTTTGTAGATGCTTAGATTGGGTATTTCATTGATTTTGGAATTAATTCGTAATGTTTTGTCTGTAAAGGGCATTTGCATCACTCTACATTTATGACATGTGCCAGATATAGGAATAAGCTATTGATATCATTATGTTATTATTATAATTATTATTATTATTATTATCATTATGGTTATTTATATATTAATCTATCATAGTTATTATTTGTATTATTATATTTTTTTTTGTAATAATTGTTATTATTATGAATAATATTAATAATAATAATAATAATATTAATACTACTACTAATAATAGTAATAATAATATAATATTATTATTAATATTACCATTATAATTATTTTTTATTATTATTGTCATTATTATTATTATTATTATTATTATTAGTCATATCATTATTATCATTATTATTTAAAACCCAGGTCCTAAACATTCAACTGGACGAGGACCTTGAACCAACCATCCGAGAGGTCTTCGCAGACGACACTGGTCTGATCAAGGGAAGCAGTATCGCATCGCGTTACGGCAGAGCTATGCTTATTGGGACTATACTTGAAAAGGCCGCCTACTGCGAGCTTCTAGCATACTAACTGATTTTAATAAACAATCAGGAATTAGCAGGATTCATTTAAATGCAAATCCAGTACAGTAACTCCTTTTCAAAGCAATCTTCTATATCTCGATTATTAGGGAGACTGTATGAGATATTGCAACCATTCATTTTTCTGTAAACATATATATATGCCAAACAACTTTTAGGTACAAGAAAAGTGTTAAAGCTCCAAGTGAAGTTGGTTGGATCTGACAAAGTTGATATATAGTTTTAATTAGGGCTTCACAAGGCTTGAAAGGGGCAAGTAGAAATGAATGTTGGGCAAGTCAGATGACTCTGGGCTGATCAGAGGAAACAGTATCACATCACGCCACGGCAGATCTACATGTATGCTTGTGGGAACTAAACTGGAAAAGGCTGCCTAATTCAGGCTTCGGACATACAAATTAAAGCACAGTTATCATAAATTGGACATTTATTTCTTCTTTTGTGAGTCAAAAAATTTGTTTTAGTTTCAGGGTTTAAACAATAAACCCAGTTAATTTAATTATCACAAAATATCACAGTGTATTGCCAATTAAAGGGTTTCCCGCCATTGTTATGATAGATAGAAATCCTCTTATCAGAAATGTATTCATTCATTAGCCCTTTCTCAAGTTCTCTGCGTGTCCCAGCCCCATAAAATGTGAGCGGAAAACGGCAGTGGTTTAGCTACTTTGGGGACTTCCCCAATAGGTCCGACCACACTACACCACTCTGATAGAGGACCTTGCTCCTAGACCTAGCCGCGTTTTTTCTATTGAGTTTTTAATTTTTAGTATTTTGTTCATTGCCGTTAATTTTCTTATGTAAACCCTTTATTTCAGTATGCTTTATGCACCACAATTTCAATTTCAGTTCAGCCCTAGTTTCCATAGCATTCCTCATTTGAGTTTTTTGAAGGCGGTGGCATAGCAAGATAAAGAATATTTCAAGGGTGCCATGTTTCTGTTAATTTTTTGTTACTTTTACATCATATCTTTAATTTCAATCATCTAATTCTGTATTTAATTTTTCCTAACATCATTTGCTATAAACATTTCATTTTTTTTGTTCATTATTTTCTATCATTTGATGGTGTAATAGTCACCAAATAAATTGATAGTATTATGTAATTCAAAATGTTGAAATGCATTTATTTATCACAATTTGGGCGTTTAGATGTTTTTTCTGTTAATATTCTGATTACAATAGTTAAAGGGATCTAGTAACTTTGTTGAGATGTGCAAAAACTGATGAATGGTTGATGCAATGTATACTGTTGTTATCTCATATGTCCTCAGGGTATTGTGTGAAAATTTCAGGTCAAATGGACAATGTATGGCCAAGTAATGAGCGAAAATGCAAAGTGATATTGGGTGATATTCACCAACTCACTGCATTCACTTTGTACAGGGATGAAAATCTCGCCCGGAGATTTTCTTATCTAAATACTTCAATCATACATATCTTTGTAATGAAAGGGAAATTTGAAAAACCGAAAGCTGTCCCATGATTTTATTGTTAATACGAATACAACAAGGTATAAAGGAACCGCTAGAATTACGATTTTATTTTGAGGATTTGGACAATGTTACTAAGTCCCTTTAATAATTAATTGTGCAAGTTGTTTTCCTTGAATGATCTCTGATTACAGTACTATTCAACATATTGAGAAACTATATTATATAACTCATATACAGTATAAATTACAGAATTTAACTATGTGACTTTTTTATAAATTGCCAAAGTTTTATATCCAATCATGTGCCTTCTTCTACATGTAATTTATTATCAATATAAAACATTTAGGTTTTCAATTTCTTCTTGTAGGGTTTGATGCTATTATATCCTTCTATATTGCCAATGGAACATTCAAGTGTAAAATATGTATTTGTTGGTTCTGTGTATAAAGAGATAGTACAATTCTCTGATTACAGTACTGATTCAACTTATTTAAAAATTATAGATATAATTAATAAATTTAAGTTATGGAATTTAAGTATGCATTAGGTAATTCTATCGTCAGACGAATACCGCTCCTGGAGGGCTGAGGAGCGGTAGGGATTTTTGAGCACTCAAGTCTGCATCCAGTAGATTTTATCAGGGTTGGCACTTCTTATCTCTAGCCCCTGGGCGCTGATGTCTCAGCAGAGGATTAGCAGAGGGTAGAGAGAATGAACCGCATAATCTACTAAAGGAGGAGAGGTGGAACCATGGTAAAAATGATAAAATTGATCACCACGATGGTGGAAGACAAGCTAATGGGACAATCACGTCATGGTGAATTTGTAATCAATTGCCAAAGTTTAATATATGTGCTTTCTTCAACATGAGAGTTATTATCAATAGAAAACAATTGTCTTTTAAAATTTCTACTTGAAGGGTTTGATGCTATTAAAACAGTAAGGTTGCTACATAGGTTGCTACATTAAGTCTTCTATATGCTATTCGCGCCGCAGAAATCTTGAATATGATGATATCGAAGTCATGTGGGTAGAAATCAGAATACCAAACTCAAAATCTTGGCTTATTGGTATAGTCTATCGTGCTCCCCAACTAACAATTGGACGTTTTCTGAACGTTCTAAACAGGTTCAAAGTTGGTTATTTGGACGTTCTCTGAAAACGTTTTTAAAACGTTTTTGTGGAAGGTTGAAATCGTTTTTAGAACGTTCCAAATGGACGTTTTTAGAACGTTGTTTAAACGTTAGAAAAACCAATAAAAAACCTTTCATGTATTTGCTTTCAAGTGCAAGCACCAGTAGAACGTTTTAAGAACGTTTTTTAAACGTTCATTAAAGACGAAGACCTACGGAACCTAATAAAAACGTTTTGTAAACGTTCTGCAAACGTTCATTAAAGACGAAGACCTACGGAACCTAATAAACACGTTTTGTAAACGTTCTGTAAACGTTCATTAAAGACGAAGACCTACGGAACCTAATAAAAACGTTTTGTAAACGTTCTGTAAACGTTTTGTGTTTGCTGGGATGATAACTAAATATGAGGTCTTCCAGTTCGTCGAAGCCAAGAAGCCGGCAAACGATCCGCCTCCTCGCTCCTGGACTCCCACTCATCAGTGGATGCGGCTAGCAGCACCTACAGGAAGGCCAAGCAGACAACTGTGGTTACTGCGGCAGGAGAGGACATGGGAAGAGTGCCCCAGCCCGCGTCCGTCAAACTCAATGTCCAGCATATGGCCACAGGTGCACACATTGTGATAGGCCCAATCACATGGAAAGTGTATGCCGCAGTAAGGACAAACCTAAACGTTCATCACCCGGCGCCCCAAGTGCTAATGAAGGCGCTATCTTTGATGCCCTTTGCTCCTGCCACGCTCCAGTAAGGCCTCATCGTGGATCAGCAGTCCCCTTGGACCACCACGTGTATGACGACCTCTCCAATACGTGGCTCAAGAAACGGTCAACGCCCCAGCCATTCATTGACGTGACCGTCAGAATCGTGCCTGATGACTACAATGCCTTCGGTTTCAATCTATCTACCCCTACAGTGTCTTGCTCTGTTTCTGCTATGGCGGACACAGGGTGCCAGAGCTGCCTTGCTGGTATGAAGGTCATCCGCCGCCTTGGTTTACGCCAATCAGATCTCCTACCGGTCGACATGCGGATGCACACCGCTACAAACGGCGGCATCCGGATCCTTGGGGCCGCCATCATCCGTTTCTCTGGCAGAGGCGTGCGAGGACAGGTTATTGAAACTCGGCAAATGACCTATGTCACGGACAGCTGTGACAGACTCTTCCTCAGCAAGGAGGCATGCATCGCCCTGGAGATCATTCCTGATACCTTCCCTACGTTGGGTACCACCCAGCCGTCACACCAGATGGGGACGCAAGCAGCCCTTCAAGACGGCCCTGGAGAAACTTGTAGTTGCCCCAGGCGTCAACGGCCCCCACCGCCTCTGACAAAGCTGCCATTTCCTGCCACTGATGACAACCGTCTGAAGCTACAACAGCACCTCCTCAAGTACTACCAATCAAGCACATTCAACACTTGTGAACACCAACCCTTGACCCTCATGGACAGCCCTCCCTTGAAACTGATGGTCGACCCCGACGCTGATCCAGTTGCGCATCACACACCAGTACCTGTCCCACTCCACTGGCGGGATGCTGTGAAAGCTGGAATAGATCATGACGTGCAGTTGGGTGTGCTGGAACCGGTCCCCATTGGCGAGCCTGTTACCTGGTGTCATCGGATGGTAGTTTGCGCAAAGAAGAATGGCACACCGAGACGAACTGTCGATTTCCAGGCGCTCAATGCCCACGCTACACGCATCACACACCGTCGCCATTTCACCAGGCACGATCGGTGCCACACATGAAGAAAAAAAACGGTATTTGACGCATGGAATGGTTACCACAGCGTGCCACTCTGCAGAGAGGACCGCCACCTGACCACCTTCATTACCCCCTGGGGCAGATACCGCTACAAGACAGCCCCTCAAGGGTACATTGCCTCCGGTGATGGATACACCAGACGCTATGACGAGATCGTGTCGGACATTCACAACAAAACCAAATATGTGGATGACGTCCTGCTATGGGCGGACACATTGGCGGATAGCTACTTCCAAGCTGTCGAGTGGCTGGATGTCTGCGGTCGGAATGGCGTTACCCTCAACCCTGACAAGTTCGTGCTGGGCGCAGATGTTGTTGAGTTTGCTGGATTTGAGATCACCCTCGACAATGTCCGTCCATGCAAGAAATACTTACAGGCCATCCTGGACTTCCCGACACCAAAGAACATCACCGACGTGCGCTCTTGGTTCGGGCTTGTCAACCAAGTGTCCTACGCCTTCAGCATGACTGCAAAGATGCTGCCGTTCCGCCAGCTCCTGAAGCCTGCCACAGCCTTCACGTGGGACGAGGCCCTCCAGGGTGCCTTTGATGAATCCAAAGCCATCATCGCCCATGAAATCGAAGAGGGTGTGAGGATCTTTGACCCGAGCAAGCCCACTTGCCTGGCTACAGATTGGTCAAAGCATGGCATTGGCTTCTGGCTTCTCCAGAAACACTGCACCTGCAATTCCTCGGAACCATTTTGTTGTCCCACGGGATGGCAAATCACGCTTGTAGGCAGTAGGTTCACGCACGCCGCTGAATCGCGCTATGCTCCGATCGAAGGTGAGGCCCTCGCCGTGGCTGATGCCCTAGACAAGGCCAGATACTTCATACTTGGATGTGAGGAACTCATCCTTGCTGTCGACCACAAGCCCCTCTTGAAGATCCTCACTGACCGCTCCCTGGCAGACATCCCCAACCCCCGTCTGAGGAACTTGAAAGAGAAAACCCTGCAATACAGGTTCCGGATCGTCCATGTCCCAGGTGTCCGACACCGTGCAACAGACTGTCTCTCACGTCACCCGACTGGTGCGCCTCTGAAGCTTCACCTGCCTGACGATGTCGCGACCATTGGTCCTCCCCCAAACAACTTGACAGACCCCATGACACTCATGGCTGGCTTTCGTGCTGACACGGATGCTGACGCCATCGAAGCAGGTATCCTCTCGTCTTCCGTGTCCTCCCTGGACTCCCTTCACCTCAAATCTGTCACGTGGGACAGGGTGCGTACTGCTACAGCCAGCGACGAGGACATGCATTCCCTCGTTGGCTTCGTCGAATCCGGCCTACCAGCCTTCCGCCATGAACTCCCAGGCCCCCTCCGTGACTACTTCCAGTTTCGGGACGATCTCTATACAGTTGACGGAGTTGTGCTTTACAAGGACCGCGTGGTTATCCTCCCTTCTCTCAGGGAGGAAGTGCTGACCCATCTACATGCTGCACACCAGGGGGTCACCTCCATGACCGCCAGGGCAGAGGCATCTGTATTCTGGCCTGGCATCACCCCTGCCATCTCCACCCTTCGTGCTAGGTGCGACCATTGCAATCGAATCGCGCCGTCCAACCCTAGTTCGCCGCCAACTCCGCTGACGTCCCCGGTCTACCCATTCCAATGTATTTGTGCCGACTTCTTCCATTACAAAGGCTGCAATTACTTGGTCGTCGTCGACCGATACTCCAACTGGCCGATCGTTGAGAGGTCTACCCACGGCGCAGATGGCCTCACCGCTTGCCTGCGACGCATCTTTGTCACATTCGGCATCCCTGACGAGCTGGCCTCAGATGGTGGCCCCGAATTTACGGCAGCAGCCACACGTCGATTCCTCCAGGACTGGGGTATCCATCATCGCCTCTCCTCCGTGGCATACCCCCATAGCAACTGTCGCGCAGAAGTGGGTGTGAAGACGGTCAAGCGCCTTCTCCTGGACAACACCAGCCCTACCGGTGCCCTTGACACTGACGAATTCCAACGTGCGATGCTTCAGTACAGGAACACGCCTGACAGGGACACCAAGCTCTCCCCCGCCATGTGCGTATTCGGTCATCCTATTCGGGACTTCATCCCGGTTGCGCCCGGCAAATATGAGCCTCACCGCACTTGGCGTGAGACCTTCGCGGCTCGGGAAGATGTGCTGCGCAATCGCCACATGAGAAGCGCTGAACGCTGGTCGGAGCACACCAAGCGACTTCCGCCCCTTACGGTTGGTGACCATGTCCGTGTACAGAACCAGATGGGGTCCCACCCCCTTAAATGGGACAAGACTGGGGTAGTGGTCGAAGTACGCCAGTTCGACCAATACGTGATCCGCGTCGACGGCTCCGGGAGAGTTACACTACGGAACAGGAAGTTCCTAAGACAGTACGTTCCAGTGTACCCACGACCCCCTCCCTTGGTGATGGACGGTGACTTCGGCACACCTCGTCCGGGTACACGGCAGCCCATCCTGCGGCCAGACCTTGGGGCCCTGCTGCGTCCTACTGATCGGCCTTGGGATCCCGCTTCCGGCCCTGCGACAGCCCTGCCGCCACCGTTGACGTACCCTGACACCCCTACCACCAGCCCGCCGGGACCTGTCATGCCCCCTGCCCGGGCAGCGCCAACGCCCCCTGCCGCTTCTTCTGGAACGGTCCATGGCACGCCCCGTCGTCCTCTTCGCCCATCTGTGGCTGTTCCTGTCCCCTCGTCTGTCGACACGCAGTTGCGGCCGCTAACGCCCGTCGGTGTTAACCCTCCGTTGTCGCCTTCCCAGCCCCCCCAGACGGGCCAGTGCTCCTCCTAGGCGATCTACCCGTCGCCCAGCCAAACCCGCCTGGCACTCAGATTATGACATGTGACATTGACACTCGAACAATTTGCCCTATGTCTTGGACTTTTAACATGATATTTGGCTATTACATTTATTGTTTTGGTAGTTCTTTGATGACCTTCCGTCATGTATTAGGTTTCGTTTTAGCCTGGTTCGCGTTCACGTTTTTTGTTCTTCCATTTTTATACTTGTCGTTGATCATTGAGTCATATCTTAAGTCTTTGTCGCACTGTTAGACTTTCGTTTTTTGGCGCCAAAGACTTGGGGGGAGATAGAGGATTATGTTATATTCTGATGTTAATTAAGGGTATCTTTCTTTATCTCATTTGTTTATAGACCGTGATCATTGTTGAAGTCTACGACCGACACAAATAGTCAGATCTTATTTACCTAGTCTACTCTTTCGGCTGTATACATCTAAACTAAGGATTACACAATGACAAGCATATCTAGATTCGAGTCGAGATCAGAGGAACTGTCAGCATAATCATAATAGCGGGATCGTAACTAGCCGAGATGCTGGAAAAATGGACAACAGTGTCATTGTACTTGTCATTGTACTTGTCATTGTACTGTAGATGAATCCCGACATCTGGGTCTACACATCGTGGATACAATCCTGCACCCAGCGCCATCATACACTAACGTCACCACTGTACAACAACAGTACGCGAGTCATCATCGTTCACTTTCATTCATTGACTATCATGTACATTACCATACCAAAATGACTGAGGTCTGCATTACTCAAACGCCTCCAAATGAACTTGCACAGGTCAAACACATCCTTGATATTGTGGTAAAATACATATCCATGGTAAAAGTCTTCAAAACGTGATAAACAATGTTAAAAAACAGATAGCTAGACTGAAAACTAACTGCCTTTCTATCTACTGAGCCTGGCCTTTTTAACTCCGAATAACTTTCGTTGCCGCAGATGGCGTATCGTACATAATAAACAGCCTCTGCCAGGTCTCTCTGCCAGTTATGCAATTATAGAAATACCTCTCTCTAGCTCTGCAGTCATCTATAACATGCGCTCCCTCATGAAAATCCAAACCCGGCCCTAGCTAGCTGACTCAATAAACCTGCAAATTACTCATTTAATACTTTTATAACGGGGGTGAATTGACAAAATGCTACTTCAATAAATAAAAACAAAATAGCTTAAATAAATTGATTGAAAATTGATTGATTGATTGATTGATTGATATATTGTCTATACCTTATGTACAATTTGTACTGTATGTCCATGGCTAGTGCAGTTGGCACTTCAACTAGCCACAGACCTCCCTCCCCCCCCCCCCCCCCCCCCCATGTGCCCCGACCACTGCAATAGGGGATGCCAATTATGGAGTCTTTCTGGCTAAATATGTCATGCCACAAAATACGACAGACTTGTTGAACCATTAGGATACGAGGATCATAACATTGAAGTACCTTTTTTTATTAAATGTCTTGTCTTTCTTTTTGATTGGTCTTGCCTCGGACTTGATGATAAATGTCACGATCACAGCGTTCCTTCAGTAATTGGTTGTGAGCAATGAAAAGGTTCCATGAACTGGATAATTAGCAAATTGACAAATTAAGCAAAGATATAATATAGGCCTACAAATTACCATTCAAAGAAGTAGAGTTTTTGTCAATAAGTTCCGGGATCAATATTACCTAAGATAGAACAGTTGTTGATCATTATTTTATCATTTAAAAGGGCATATTTTAAAATCACGTTTGTTTGTAGACTTTTTTCTTAATTGCATTTTACATATGTATCTAGTTATTATGCTCTCAGATTCTTTCCTTCGCATACTTAACGAGATTGACCTACATTATTAACGTCTCTATAGACTATAGGCCTACTTCTCTTCTTAACAAGATTATCTAGTAATCAATTTATATTTCTACATAAATATAGCTATTTTTCTTTCTCAGTTCTATTATATATTTCATCTATCTATATATCGACCTATCTATCTATCTATCTATCTATCTATCTTCGTCATCATTATGATTATCATTATTATCAGTACTCATTGTAGTCAGTAACGGTCAGTACCCCGTTGTCTAACGTGAAACATCGCCATCTACGATAGAATAATCTGATCACACCAATTGGCTAAGTAATATATTTATTCATCCTCTCGACACAAACGGCCTAAATTATCCAGTAAGATTCATTCACTGTTAACATTATTCATCTCCTCTTCCCTGGACAAATGCAAGGATCATTTTTATCATCAAATTTCGCTATTTAAACATCAGATTGAAGAGAACTGTGTCGGGCAACAAGACTCAGTGTAGGGTAATAAGGCTACTTGAATGCTACATATATGTTATAAATTTCCCTTCAATATCTGTGAAGTACCGTGTGGTGTATGGGATAGCGAAGTTGCCTTAGAGACGCAAGGTCTCAAGTTCAACCCTCTCTCAATCTCTTTTTTTGATTTTTTTTTTTTTATCATTACAATTTGGATTATTTAAAATATCATGTAATTAAAGCTTGTTTTCTCTACATCTTTGGTTTCTTGTGTTTCATTCATTTTTCCCGATTTTTTGAAATATCAATATATTGGCCTATATACCCAACTAACAATTGGACGTTTTCTGAACGTTCTAAACAGGTTCAAAGTTGGTTATTTGGACGTTCTCTGAAAACGTTTTTAAAACGTTTATTTGTGGAAGGTTGAAAACGTTTTTAGAACGTTCCAAATGGACGTTTTTAGAACGTTGTTTAAACGTTAGAAAAACCAATAAAAAAACTTTCATGTATTTGCTTTCAAGTGCAAGCACCAGTAGAACGTTTTAAGAACGTTTTTTAAACGTTCATTAAAGACGAAGACCTACGGAACCTAATAAAAACGTTTTGTAAACGTTCTGTAAACGTTCATTAAAGACGAAGACCTACGGAACCTAATAAAAACGTTTTGTAAACGTTCTGTAAACGTTCATTAAAGACGAAGACCTACGGAACATAATAAAAAAACGTTTTGTAAACGTTCTGTAAACGTTTTGTGTTTGCTGGGTCCAAGCTCCCAGGTTGATTTTTTAAATAAATTAGAAAGTAATGTTGAAAATGTTTACGGTGAAGCACATAATATTGTTCTTACTGGTGATTTGAATTGTAATGTATTGAGGGATAACCCCTTACATCAGAAGCTGGATTCATTATGTACTATGTTTAATATAAAGCAATTGATGAATGGCCCAACTCGTGTGACACCAAATAGTACCTCATGCATTGACTTGGTTTTTGTACCAGCATTTAAAGAAGATATACAATCTGGCGTAATCCCAGTCGGACTTAGTGATCATTCACTTGTTTGTATTAATATGAAAAAAATGAAGGTTCAGTGCAAACCGTCAATAAGTAAATTTAGGAGCTTTAAACGATTTAATGTTCCTGACTTTGTAAGGGAAGGTGAATCCCTTTTCGGGGATGATTTTTATAATGCACATGATGTTGACTATTTGTGGAAACATTTTAATGATGCATACTCACGTGTGTAAGTGCGACGTTTCGCCGATGTCTATCGGCTTCATCTGGCAACCCGACGAATTGGAGGGTAGTCTTATATAGCTGTGTAGGAACGTCAGTCATGCACTGGTGCGTTGGTGCGTGACAAGCGGTCAGTCTATTTGACATTTGACGACCCCAACTCATGAACTCCCTGCTTACAAAACTAAAACAGTGGTCTAAATCAGCGACGGACCCCCCCCCCCCCCCCCCCCCCAATCTGGACAATCCACCCTCGTTTATAGAAAGAAGCAGCACCATTTATAACTAAACCTTTGACCCACATTTTTAAAGCAACAATTACCTCAGGATCCATACCAATGGAATGGAAAAGGGCTAAAGTTACCCATATTTATAAATCTGGTGAAAAGGATCAAACAAGTTATTGGGTCATTCTTCGATAAGTGTATAGTTTTGCGTCCCGCTACTTTGGTGTCGCATAGGAAAAAAATTAAAGCTTTTTTGTTGTTATCTCTTTGTTTTGACTTACAAGTAAGTAAAAAATCAACTAATACAAAAAAAAAGTAAAGTGATAACTCTTATACTTTTTTTATATTATTTTTTTTAATGTTCCACCCCCCTCAAACTCGCATGTCACGATGGCATCATGTAAAAATATCATAATATAGCATTTCAAAAAAGATGCATATTTTTTGTCCTAATATACCTTAAATAAATTCAATTTTATGAGTTGACTACGAATACCAAGATTAAATACGCACACATTCAACGATTAAAAAGAAAAAAGAAAAAAGGAATCTGTTTTGTGTGTCCCGATGTTTTGCGTCATCTCCGTCACGCATTTTGAGTCCGTCATCTACGGTACAAAAATATGCTAAATTTGAGTGATCGTGGTGGCAACATGTCGGGTGACTAGGTAGTAGAAAGAAGAGACACGTTTTTTCCCCGGTCTATAGGTAAGTAACATTGTTTTTTTGAGATCTTTGTCAAAAACCAGGTCCGTACCTTTATTAAGCGTCATCTCCGAACGCTTGATATTAGCTAGATAAAGATATTATATTGAATTTCTAATCATTTGTATGAAAATGCCCGCGGAACAACTATACAACACCGTCGCTTATTTGTATTGCATACATTGCTATAAGCTATCAGCGATTTAAATGTGTCTGAATGTCATCTCCGTCACGCATCATCTCCGTCACGTTTTTTTCGTGACGGAGATGATGATTATCATCTCCGAACGATTGATATTAGCTAGATAAAGATGTTAGATTGAATTTCTAATCATTTGTATGAATGTGCCCACGGAACAACCATACATCACTATCGCTCATTTGTATTAAATACATTGCCATTAGCTATCGGCGCTTTAAATGTGTCTGATAGTCATCTCCGTCACGCGTCATCTCCGTCACGGCTCTTTTGTGACTGAGATGATGAGTTTTAGTTGGATTGTCAACTCGGTTAATTGACACACAATGTTGTTCAAAATTGACAAATATTCTATGACAAAGCTTAGTTTGCATGAATTTTAGATTATTATATAACATGTGATTATAATGTATTCTTAAACATGTTAAATACACGCTTCAGTCATTTCCGTCACGCTTCAGTCATCTCCGTCACGCTGAGTTCAAATGCATACATTTCAACAAAGATTAAACTCTGGTAAAAAATATTTGTATTGGTATTTTTAGCGATCTATTTACTCATAATCATGTACCTCTCTTCATCCTAATTTCCTGAGAAAATTTCATCACACTGATTGAAAGCAAAACTATTTGGCAAAATTCACTATTTATTCAGCAAGGCAAGTATAAATGGTGGCTCTAGAGAAAAAAATGTGATTATGGTTGACCAATGTTTTTTTTTTCTTTTCTCAGTCACCCTTTCTTTCCAAACAAAGATTGAATAAGAAGTGAATTATGTTCTTCAGATAAAATGCGACGATCTAGTTGTGCAAAAATGTTGTGACGGAGATGACGCATTAACAGTGTACATGTTAATAAAACCCCCCAAAATATTACATAGCCCCATTAAAGATCGCGCCAAACAATATTTCCCTAATCTACAGATGTTAACATATATTAAACACACAGAAAGAAAGTGGAGAAACAGTTTTGATTTTCACGACATCACGATGGTCGAAAATATACACTTATCGAAGATAAGCCTATTTCTGTTTTGTGTCATATAATGAAAATACTTGAAAAGGCTGTTCACGCTCAACTGTACCATTATTTTACAACCAATGATTTGGATTTCGTCCTTTACATTCAACTACAACAGCATTGATTGATGTTAATGACTATTTATTGAATAATATTGATAATG
Source organism: Echinarachnius parma (assembly GCA_037951105.1). Lineage (NCBI taxonomy): Eukaryota > Metazoa > Echinodermata > Echinoidea > Clypeasteroida > Echinarachniidae > Echinarachnius > Echinarachnius parma. Next base: position 22,708 of record JBAMJV010006949.1, on the reverse strand, counting down.
GGTATATAACTGGAGCTCTATTTCTTAATTTTAAAAGAGCGTTTGATTCTGTGAATCATAGCATCTTATTGAATAAATTAGAAAGGTATGGTATATGTGGTTCTGAGGTAGCTTGGCAACCTTCTCGTGGTCCACCCTGTTTGGAAACCTTCCTTACTAATGCCATCAACCAGACATGCGCAACCAACAACCTAGTGTATCAGCGATGACTTCCCCAAGTCAATCTACGAATGGCCCTCCTCAGGGCAAAACGTCCCGTAATGGCCCTTATCAAGGCCAACCATCTCGCATAATAGGGACATCTCTCCGCATATACCAAATTAATGCGGAAGGTATGTCACGCGCAAAAAGTGACTACCTCGCTAGATCAACAAAGGATCTCGACATCGACATTATCCTTCTACAAGAAACCCATATCCGTGATGAGACGTGTGCATCTAAGCTCCGCGTCAACGGCTTCAAGCTCATTGCGGCCGTGCACCACGCCAAGTATGGAGTTGCTACCTACCTTAGACATGACCTGACAGACTTCTGCGTCCTTGAGGAATCCTCCAATAATGACATCTTCACGGCCACCGTGAAAGTTGGAGATATAACAATTACAAACATATATAAACCACCAAAAACGAACTGGCCCTCTCCTGCACTTCAGACCCATACCCACCCTGAAGTCTATGCTGGAGATTTCAACAGTCATCACTCATCCTGGGGCTATGCCAAAGATGACGAGAATGGAGAGCAACTGGATATGTGGGCATCAGCCTGCGACCGTTACCTCCTTCATGATGCCAAACAACCGGGAACTTTCCACTCGAGCAGATGGAGAAGGGATTACAATCCGGATCTCTGCTTCCTGTCCAAAACCAGCAATGGCCGCCCACTACATGCATCTCGCAAGATACTTCCTCTCTTCCCTCATAGCCAACATCGTCCAGCTTTAATCCATATTGGAGTAGAGATACCTCTTATCTCTACATGATATCTTGGATTCCCTTGACACAGCTAGACAAAAGCGCTGGCAAGAGACGGTAGAAGATCTCAACTTCACACACCCGAGCCGGAAGGCCTGGAACCTTCTTCGACATCTTGGAGCAGCAACCCCGGTTCAACATCAACCTCCTAAAGTAACAGCAAATGCTGTTGCTTTACGCCTGCTCCTCAATTCCAAGGTACCTTCTACAAAGGCATCACGTAAAGAAGTCAAGAAGAACCTTTCCAAGTTCTACTCAACATCAGCTAAGACTTCTCCACTTGCAAGACCTTACACTAGAGAAGATGTCGACATTGGTCTCTCATCCACAAAATCAGGGAAAGCTGCGGGAATTGATGGAATCTACCCAGAATTCCTGAAGAACCTTGGACCAAAAGGCCGCGGCTGGCTGGCCTCATTCTTCACATACATCCACTCTTCCGGAGTTATCCCAAAGGCTTGGAGAGAGGCTAAAGTGATAGCGATCAGGTAGCGATAGGGAAACCTGCGAACGACCCTGCAAGCTACCGTCCCATCTCTCTTCTGTGCACATCCTACAAACTGTTCGAGCGCCTCCTTCTAGTCAGGCTTAGCCCATTGGTAGAACCTGTGCTACCAAAGGAGCAAGCAGGCTTCAGACCGAAAAGGAGCTGTTCCGACCAAGTCCGAGCCCTCACTACCTACATCGAGGCAGGATAGCAGCGCGCCCTCAAAACGGGCGTGGCACTGATTGACCTCTCATCAGCCTACGACACTGTATGGAGACATGGCCTGCTACTCAAAGCGTCCCGCATCTTCAAGTGTCAGACAACCATGCGCATCCTTGCTTCCATACTCAGCAACAGAAGATTCAGAGTTTCACTTGGAGGACAAACAAGCTCGGCTAGAACCCTCAACGACGGCCTCCCTCAAGGATCTGTCTTGGCCCCGATGCTTTTTAACATCTATGTAAGTGACATGCCGGAGACCACGTCTAGGAAATTTGCGTATGCAGATGACCTTGCACTAGCTACCCAATCCACCGATTTCAACGTACTTAGCAGAACCCTCACCGAGGACATGAAGAAGATGGAGGACTACTTCATCTACTGGCGCCTTCGTCCCAATCCCAATAAGACTACAACCACTGCCTTCCACCTCAGTAACCGACAAGCGAAAACAGAACTGAATGTCACCTTCTGTGGCAAAACAGTCAAGCATGAAGAGTTCCCCAAATACCTTGGAGTTACCCTGGACCGCAGCCTCACCTATCGTGAACATCTCAAGAGGGTTTCTGGAAAACTGAAGACCAGAGTCAACATTATCCGGAAGCTTGCAGGAAATAGCTGGGGTTCAGGCACACAAACCCTCCGAACAGCCTGCATAGCTCTAGTCTACTCTGTTGCAGAGTACTGCTCACCAGTGTGGACAGAGAGCTGCCATACCAAGAAGGTAGATGTAATCTTGAACTCGGCTATGAGAATAATTACTGGCACCCTTAAGTCAACACCTCTTCAATGGCTACCTGCTCTCTCACACATCGCTCCCCCTGGTGTACGCAGACAGGAGATAATGCGCAAGGAACTACACCGCACCTCCACCAACCCAGACCTACCTATCCACGAAGACCTAGGAAACCTACCCAAAATGCGCCTCAAATCACGGACACCCTTTTGGACTTCTGCAAAGTCTCTAGAAGAGTTTGACCTGAAAGGAGAATGGCGCAAAACCTGGGCAGAGTCCGACTTCCCTAACCATGACCTTGTACAGGACCCTACGTCAGAGCCAGCAGGGTTCAACCTCCCCAGAAAGCAATGGGTGACTCTGAACAGGATAAGAACACTCCATGCAAGGTCAGCCCATCATCTCCATCGATGGAAAATGAAAGACAGCCCTGCATGTGACTGCGGGAACCCAGACCAGACAGTGAAGCATGTGGTAAACGACTGCCCTCTCCGATGTTTCCCTGATAGTTTTGAGGGGATTCATCAGACAACAGATGCTGCTCTGACCTGGCTGAGAAACCTAGACTTGAATTTATAAATGTGCATATATGTCATACGAAACAAACAAAAAACAATTACTTATCGGACAGAAATCAGTGTGTTTGTTACAATGGAAAACTATCAAGCTGTCGAAATGTTAAAATGCATGGTATCCCACAGGGGTCAATATTGGGTCCATTGTTGTTTGTTGTCTTTATAAATGATATGTGTGATTTGTTATATTCTGACTAAACTAAATTAAGTCTCTATGCTGATGACGCTGCCCTATTTTGTAAAGGTCGAGATTATTTCTCCGTCCAGACGAAATTGCAAACTGAATTGAATAGAGTTATGCAATGGGTAGAGAAAAATGAGTTAAAGTTAAATACAAACAAATGTAAAGTTATGTTGTTTGGCACACATAAAAAAGTACACAATTAACAAATTGTGCTTGCATGAGCGCGAAGATGTTTTTATTGAACAGGTAAATCAATTTAAGTATTTAGGGGTCATACTTGATAATACTCTCAAGTTTGATAAACACATTGATTTGATATGTGCAAAGCTAGCTAGAACTATTGGGTATATTAGACAAATTAAGAAATATTTACCAAAACAAGTTTTGATTCTGCTATAATATGGTTTAATTCTTCCACACATTGATTATGGTTTGATAATATGGGGAAACTCAGCTAAGTTTCTGATTTTAAAAATACAGCGTCTTCAAAACAGATACGCTCGCTTGATTCTGAATGCGGATTTTCTTACACCTCATTTGTTAATGTTGAAACAGTTAAATTGGCAATCTGTCTTACAAAGAGTTAATTATCAATATTGTTTGTATATGTTTAAAGTTATAAATGGACTCTCACCAGAGTATTTGAAGGTTATGGTAATCTTTAGAACTCCGCATATATTTACAAGATATGCCATAGATAATCATTTACATGTAATTAAGCCAAACAAAGACTATATGAAAAGGTCGTTTCAGTATATTTTCGGTTCGATAATTTGAAATAATCTCCCACTTTGCATTAGAAATACCACATCAATTGCCTCTTTTAAAAGGCAATTTAAATTATTATCATTAATTGATCGCATCTAATTAACATTATTTATTTCCTTGTATGCATTTTAGTAGTACATATATCACACACTACCACAGTACCCAATTTGAGTAAAAGTTAGGTTTGTTCTCCTTTTTTTTTTTTAAGTTTGTTTTTGGATGAAAGTAGTTGTTAGTTATCTCTGACACTGATTTATCAATTGTTTATGTAAATATTTGTTATTCATTTGTATTTATTTTCATTGTTTTGTTGTGTTCGAAATTGTGCATTGTATTGTTTTTAATTGTATGCAGGGCCCCTTGGTAGATCAGTTGTTTAACTGAAAGGCCAACCCTGTTGAAATAAAACGTTAATAAATAAGATAAATAAATAAATAAATAAAATTGTGCCAATTGAACATTCAAACTGTAAACGATAAATTTCTTGATTCTTTGTAATAAAGGGATAGTACAGTTCTGGTCAAATTGCATTTTAGTAACTAAAACTGGTTTGTTATTATCAAAAAATATTATAAGTAATAGTTCAATGGTAGAACAAAAAACTGCTGTTTTAATGCCGCATACAGTGTGTATAGACTCATCAAATTTGTACTATCCCTTTAAACTGAACTTTTTAAAAAGTTTAGCAGCAAAATACAGTATCAAATTTGTATTCAATCCTAAATATTTGTGATTGGAGCTGCTGAAATATAACGAAAATAATGATATAAATACCTGTGAATATCATAATGAAAATTAACTTCATATGGAATACACAATGAGTGAAGTATCATTTGAAAATGTAGTATTTTGTACTATATAAACACAACAAAAAAAGTAACTCCCCCCCCCCCCCCTAAGCAAAATGGCGTAACTTTTTAACAAATAGGGTTTGAGCAACATAACTTGGCAGGAATGTTCCTAAAATTGTTGACTAACGTCTCTGTGAAATGAATTTGATCCGCCATGCCATGCATGAGTGAGCACACATTAAAGGGAAAATGTCACTTTTTAAAAGTCACAAGAGTCAAAAAGTGAAAATTTTGCCTTTGATGTGTGGTCACTCATCCATGACTCAACGGACCAATTTCATTTTCACACATAAGTTAGTCAATAAATGTAAGAACAATCCTGCCGAGTTATTTTGCTCAAAACCTTTTCGTTAAAAAGTTATGTTATTTGATTAAGGGGGACTTATTTTTGTGGTGGGTTTAATTGATCAGTATTGTTGGAATAAACTCAACAAAAAAGTAAGTCCTCGCCTGATTAGAATAACATAACTTTTTAACAAAAATGTTTTGAGCGAAATAACTCGGCAGGATTGTTCCTACAATTATTGACTAACTTCTGTGTGAAAATGAAATTGGTCCACCGAGTCATGCATGAGTGAGCACACATTAAAGGAAAGATTGGCACTTTGTGTGCTCACTCATGCGTGACTCAATGGACCAACTTCATTTTCAAACAGAAGTTATTCACAAAGTGTAGGAACAATCCTGCCGAGTTATTTTGCTTAAAACGTTTTTGTCAAAAAGTGACGCCATTTTGATTAGGGGGACTTACTTTTTTGTTGTGTGTATTACAAAAGCGTGCATGATTCCTGACGTAGACAGAAAAAGTAAATCTCGTTCTGATATTATGATGTCATACAATCCTTTCCAGTCCGAAGGAACAATATAGTGTAAAATGATAATGAAACAAGACACGGTCTCAGTGGACCTAACCCTCCTCGACTGATTTTTCGGTCTACTGCTGATGACACACCAGCCCATCATCCCAGTAGGCCTATAGCTTTGCAGCTGCCTCAAGTATCAACAAATAATTAGGATGCTCTTTTTATTCTATTATGTACGCATGAATGTATTCATTACTTATTTATTATTTTATTTGCTGCAATATTCTATTATCATGATATACTCTGTAAACAAAATATCAACCCTTAGTACTTATTTAAGTGGCATATTTATTCTCACTTGACAATTTAAATGATTTATATATAGTACCATGACTCGAACTTTGATATTCACATTGTTCTAGTATAATGAGAATTTAAGAGTCTTGTCATATGGTCAGGGTTGCCAACTTTGAAGCAGAGGTGAGAGTGAGACATTGCGAGGGAGCGGAGCGACCGAGCGCGCGCGGGACGCTAGCGAGGGAGCGAAGCGACCGAGCGGGGGGAGGGTGCGGTAGGGAGCTTTTGCAATTTTGAACTTGAAATCGTGCAATCTAATGCATACCTAATGAGGTAAAATAAAATTTTATATACAGTCATTAAACACCCTAAGTCACTATGTTCTGCTTACCTACATACAGGTAACATGTCTTGATCATGAATGTTCCTTGTTGCAGGATGAGATGATAAACTTTGCTCTGGGAAGTACTTCTGCTGGCTGCTCAATGAAAACACTCAATCACTATGTTCTGCTTACCAACATACAGGTAAATCAAATCAGATTTCGATTTATAAATTTTGAATATCTACTCGACTGGATGAATGAGAATTTGCACCAATTTATTATAAATGTTTGATTCCATAGCTTGAACTACGTATTATATAATATTACTGTCTAGGATATGCACCAAATCGCTCCACTTCCTCACAGTTGTGTTTATAATTGTATAATTATATCCGAATGGTTCTGTGGTTGTGTCAAGACTGATCGAGAGATGAGATGGGGGGTGAAGAGATGCCCCCAAATTGTAGTAAATTCACGTGGTAATCCTTAACTCTGATTGGACAGTGAAATCATGAGTATTAATATATTCACGGTAACAGTCCTGTGAATGGTCGGTTCACCCACGGTCATAGGGCAACGACATGGGTTTTTCCAAAAGGTGACCCCCCGATTTCTGACACCCCTGACACCCCTATTCTGACACCCCTTTTTTCCCATTCACTTTGTACACTGATTTTTTTTCCCTTTCCCCCGCCCTTTTTCATGAGACAGTCTCTGTGAATGGTTATTTTGCTTGTTATTATTCATTAGCTATTTATTCGATCTTTCATAAAGAGAGGCTTGGTCTAATTTCGTTTTTTGGAATGGCTTTTTAGGAGAGGCTTGGTCGTTTTCGAATCTGAATATTCATTAGCTATTTGTGTTTCCCACGACCTAGTTAACGGTAACCGCAACCACATGCCGCGCGTTCGTGCGGTTACCAGGAATTAGTTATATTTATCCGCCAAGTGGCACCATGCATGTTAAAGACAGAATCTCTCCTGAACATAAGAATATAAACAAATACATGTAATACAAAATGCTCACAATTTTGTTACATTTCAGGCAGCATTGAGTTCTGTTAAAAATATATAGGTCAGGTGTTCTGTTACCGATTTATATACGCCTTCACATATGTTCAAATCTACCTTGAATTTCTTTTATATTGAACTGTTGGTTTAGTTCAGGTCGGCGTTTAATAACCCTGTACAATCTTTGGAGAGAGGGGTAGCATTGGTACCATGCACAATCTCTTGGCGAGACAGCCTCTTCTCAACTGTATTGCTCTTCGATGAATTTCTTTTGCCCTACAGGAAGAACCCAATCAAGAAGACGGGTTATCATGTACTCATGCATTATGCATCATTCCCCAACGCAACACACAAACTATTCCACACAAACACACTGAAGTGACACTACACGTTGAAGCGATACAAAAAAGTAATAAACCACGTCCAATGCAATGCAACACACAAACGTATTACACACAATACACATTGAATTATGCTAGCACATGGTCGTGGAAAACTTCAACACACAGAAACACACTGCATACACACACACACACACACACACACGCACACACACACACACACACAGGGATGTGCTTGTGTATGTACATGCAAAGCTAGTGCTAACTACCGTGCGTGTATGGGGACGTACATGTGTAGACTGAACATATTCGTTAAATCAAGCTTATGCATATTTATGAGCCAGTGTTTGTAAAAAGGCGAGGGGATCGCGCCTGACTTCACCACTCGACAAGATAGTCTCCACCACGCGTTCAGTCGTTCCTGATCCTGCATGCAGCGCAGCCATTGCTTGCTTGAGACACGAAGCATTGCGAAAAGGCTAGGTAATTTCATGATACCCATTGTATAACTAATTCCTGGTAACCACACGAACGCGCGGTATGTGGTTGCGGTCACCGTTAACTAGGTCGTGGGAAACACAAATAGCTAATGAATATTCAGATTCGAAAACGACCAAGCCTCTCCTAAAAAGCCAATCAAAGAAACGAAATTAGACCAAGCCTCTCTTTATGAAAGATCGATTAAATAGCTAATGAATATTAACAACCAAAAGAACCATTCACAGAGACTGTCTCATGAAAAAAAAAGCGGGAGAAAGGGGAAAAAAAATCCGTGTATAAAGTGAATGGGAAAAAAGGGGTGTCAGATTAGGGGTGTCAGGGGTGTCAGAAATCGGGGGGTCACCTTTTGGAAAGACCCCAACGACATCGTGGGGCGCGAAATGTTTATTTTCCCAATCTTGTCGGAGTAGGGAAAAGTTTCCGGAGGAGTTCCATAACAAAGAAGGATGTTATTGCGGATGCGCGGTATGATGAGACGCATGGAGAGGAAATGCGGAAACATAAAAGAGATAATGTTTTTCCTTGATTTTTGCGGAGCTTGTAAACCGAGCTGCGGATGTGTAACTTGACATAATGAGTCGCTACAGGTACCCCCCTCTTAGATCGCAAGTGAAGAAAACAAAGTTACGAACGATGCGATCGATAAAGAAGAAATACAAGTATGTAGCGATGTAAAGAAATTAACAAATCTCGAAAACGAGTGTAAAAATGCAAAGTTTATCTAGCATTAAAAACGACGTACTGCACATATCGAGCAGGCCAATGGACATGACGACACGATCTCGTCCTCCTTACCTCCGGCGCAGGTCGCGGTGGAGGAGAAAACGTGGGAGACGAGTCGGAAGGGGGCGTGGCAGGGGGCTCGGTAGGAGGAGTGTCAACCCTCAACGTAGAGGCTGGATGCGTAGTGGAGGGCGGCTGAAGCGTTGGGTCACGATGGGGCTCGAGATATGCTGGTTTGAGGCGGTCGATGCTGACGGTATCGTGTTTCCCACGGTGGTCGACCACGAAGAACTTGTCAGTGCGCCGGACGACCGGATAGGGGCCTTTGCAGGGAGATTGAAGTGGTTTCCTCACGGTATCATCCCGTATGAAAACATGTGAGGATGAGTGTAGATCCGTGTTCACATACGACGGTTTTTGTTGAGCACGCGTGCCGGGTGGACGCATGTCGTACATGAATTTGCGAAGGCGATGGACGTTGTCGCCTGGGTCGAGGTCGTTCACCGTGTCGGCTGGAGCAACGAACTCGCCAGGCAGGCGAAGTGTAGTTCCATACACCAGTTCAGCAGTAGAGCAGCCAAAATCAGTCTTGACAGCAGTGCGTATGCCGAGTAGAACCAGTGGTAGATGCTCTGTCCAGCGTGGACCACCATGTGCTTTAAGTGATGCTTTAAGCTGGCGATGTAGTCGTTCGACCAGGCCGTAAGCAGCAGGGTGGTAGGCCGTAGTGCATAGACGAGTAGTTCCCAGCAGTGTTGCTAGGTGACGGAAGAGATGGGACTCGAATTGGCGACCTCTATCAGTGGTGATAGTAGACGGGGTGCCAAATCGAGCGACCCAATGTGTGACGAACACACGAGCCACTGTCTCCGCTGAAATGTCCGACATGGGAAATGCCTCCGGCCATCGTGTGTATTGATCCACGCATGTCAGGAGATATGAGAAACCGTCCGACGGCGGGAGCGGACCGACGATGTCGATGTGCACGTGGTCGAACCGGGCGTCGGGCGACGAAAACGTGCCGAGCGATGCTTTGTTGTGGCGATGTACCTTACATTGCTGGCACTGAATGCACGTCTTAGCCCATAAACGCACGTCCCGGTTGATTCCAGTCCACACGAACCTGTCTGTGATGAGTTTTTGAGTGGCACGAACTCCTGGATGCTAGAGACAGATCGTGCATGCAGAGAATGGAAGACTGATCTGCGGAACGAGGCATGTATGTATGGGCGAGGAGTGCCGGTGGACATGTCGCTTAGTATCGTGCGATCAGATGAGGGAATAGGCACGTGAACGAGCTAGAGCGAAGTATCGTGAAGGTGCGCGATCTCGTCATTGTTCTCATAGGCGACGGCGATCGTGTCGTGTACGTCGAGACTATTGATGTGCGCTCGCGAGAGGGCGTCGGCGGCCAGGTTATCTTTGCCAGAGATGTGTCGCAAGTCTGACGTGAACTGCGAGATGAGCTGCCTGACCTCGCGTGGCGAGTACTTGTCCGGCCGGGCCGCGTTGAGCGCGTGGGTGAGCGGCTTGTGGTCGGTGTTCACGCTGAACGAGCGACCCTCGAGGAGATGGCGGAAGTGTTTGATGCAGAGGTACACAGCCAACAACTCCCTGCCAAAAGTACTGTAACGGGTCTATGCCGGCTGCAATCGCTTTGAAAAGAACGCGAGTGGCTGCCATAACCCGTCCACACCTGTGTCCGAAGCATCGGTGAGGAAACACAGGGGTGCACCGTGCTTAGGGTGTCGTACTAGCATGGTCGCCTGCGACAAGGCCTTTTTTACAGCATCGAAGGCGTGCTGGGCGTCATCCGCGAGCGTGATGGGCTGATTTTTCTTTTGTGCATTCTTCAGCATGTCGGTGAGAGGCTGCATTAAATCAGCACATCGCGGGATGAATCGCCGATAGAAATTCACGAGGCCCAAGAATTCCGGTGGGGGCAGGTCGTGAATAGCTGTGACCTTGTCAGGAAGAAGCGCAATGCCGGCGCGGTCGACGGCGTGGCCGAGACAATGGAGCGACGGGACGCCGAGTTCGCATTTGGCCGGGTTGATAATGACCGAGCGAACAAGGTGCGAAGATGTGCTTCGTGTTCATCAGGCGAATCGCTGGTGACGAGGACATCATCGACGTATGCGTAGGCGAATGGCAGTCCACGGAGGACTTCGTCCATAAACCTTTGAAAGGTTTGTGCCGCGTTTCGTAGCCCAAATGGCATGCGGACGTATTCGAACAATCCAAAGGGGGTTGTAATGGCCGTTTTGTGGACGTCGGAGGGGTACACTGGTATCTGATGGTATGCCTTGATGAGGTCGATTTAAAAAAAAAATCGTTTTACCCTCCAAACCAGCCGTGAAATCTTGGAGATGTGGAACAGGGTAGCGATCTGGGATTGTTGCCTTGTTCAGCGAGCGGTAATCACCACACGGTCGCCAGTCCCCTGGGGGTTTTCTTCGGCACCATGCGAAGTGGCGACGACCAGTTGCTCTTTGACGGGCGGACGATGCCGTCGACTGCATCATTCTCAGGCTCGGAGGTGGTGAAGACTGTGCGATGATGCCGTTGACAGCGAGGTTGGTCGTGGTGTCAATGAGCCTATGTTGCTTGACGTCGACAAAGAGTCCGAGGTGGGTGAGAAAATCCACGCCGAGGATGGGTGTGGCGATGTCCGCGATGATGACAACCCGATCGGCACGTGCGACGGAGGCCTAATCAAGTGTGATCGATCGCTCACCATAAGTCGGAATGTGCGATTGATTCACCGCCTGTAGCTGGAACTTGGTTGATGGAGATCGCCTCTCGGCTGGGGATGGGAGAATGTCGCTGACTTCCGCGACGGTGTCGACGAGAAATCGAAATCCCGATTTTCTGTCCGTAACGTAGAAGAGGCGACTTGAAGTAGAAGAACCAGTGGGGCTTGTCGCCATTAGCCTCTGGTTTGTTCGTTTCCCTGGGCGATGTTCTTGTCCGCGGACGTCGTGGAAGGTGACGCGGAGAACGAGCACGGATGCTCTCATTTGTGCGCGTTGACACCGTGGCGGCGATGGTACCAGCACTGATCGCTATCTTGCGAGGGCGGACGGGGGCTGGGAGCGCGGTCTGAATTGGAGTTCTGTTGTCTGTAGTGGCGACTTCTGCTACGATCACGTGCCATCATCGTCGAAGAGAGCGCTTAAACTTGTGCAGTGAGCTGTGCGATCTGCGCCCGTAGTTTTTGGAGCCCACCCGGCGGAGCGGGTGTACGTGGTGGCGGGTGGAGCAGCAGAAAACGCGCCGAGAGTGCTGCCGTGCGCGTTGGTTTCCATGATTCGATCCGCGAGATCGGCGAGGTGCGCGATGTCCATCGCGTCACGCGTGGAGGCGAGGATCAGCTGCACGTTTTGCGGGAGTCGCTGTAAAAACAGTTGTCTCAATATGTTCTCTTGTAGAGTGCTGGATCCCATCAGCTGCTGCATCCGCCGCGGGATCCCCTTACAAAAATGTCCTGTGGTAATCCCTGTGGTAACTGATTTTACCACACAAAATACCACAGGAATAAAAGTACAACAGGAATTTGTGTGGTAATGTCACTAGATTCTTGTGGTATATGTCAAGGGCTTGCTATGGTAATTTAGTATGTCCTGTGGTTATTGATGTTACCACACAACATACCACAGGAAAATTCAGTACCACAGGAACTATTGAGGCAATCACAAAGACTCATGTGGTAATATCAACGGATGGCTGTGGTATGTAATTCCTGTGGTAACTGGTATATAACAGGATTACCACACGCCAGTTACCACAGGACTACCACGCACCAGTTACCACATGATTACCAAATGCCAGTTACCACAGGATTACTACACAACAGTTACCACATGATTACCAAATGCCAGTTACCACATGATTACCACGCACCAGTTACCACAGCATTACCACATGCCAGTTACCACATGATTACCACACACCAGTTACCACAGGATTTCCACACACCAGTTACCATATTACCACACACCAGTTACCATATGATTACCACACACCAGTTACCATATGATTACCACACATCAGTTACCACATGATTACCACACACCAGTTACCACAGGATTTTCACAGGCCAGTTACCACATGATTACCATGCACACACCAGTTACCATATGATTATCACACACCAGTTACCACAGGATTTCCACTGGCCAGTTACCACATGATTATCATACACCACTGAAAACCACAGGATTACATGTTCATGTGCAACATATTGTGTTTTTTATCATTTTGCCCAACTTTCAGAAATTGTATGCATTGAAACAAATATTTAGTTTGTATCTAACAAAATAACAGTGCATTCAAGATGATAAGGTCTGGTCTCATTAATAACGACAGTTATTGTTACATACTGCAGTTGGTCATGAACAAATACTAACATGAAATATGAAATAGGAATGGTTGCTATTGACTGGGTAATATGGTTTAATAAATGCATGCATCAAAACAACCAGCATGCAAGTCAAATCTCAACAAGAAATTATCAAATTATCCACATCCAACACCAGAACTTTATGCAAATTCAAATTACTTCAGCAACATTTCTATGGTAATCCCTGTGGCTTTGGAGGACGTTACCACGGGACGGTTACCACACGATCACCACGCAACATTACCAAAATACAGTATTACATGTAACAATAAGTTACATGTTATGTTCACTGTCGGTCTCAATGAAGCCAGACCTTCTAATCTTGAATGCACTTACATAGTTGTTATGCAAACTGAATATTTGTTTTAATGCATACAATTTTTAAAAGTTTGGCAAAATGGTAATCATGTGGTAACTGGTAATAGACGTGGTGTGGCAAGATCGGTAGAGCGCGCGCTTTCTGATCTCGAGATCCACATTGCTGCTCTCTACCCATGTGTATAAATGGGGACCCGGTGGGAGTGGGACGTGTATGTAATTGCTGTACTTGTATACTGTCAAGCAGGCGCGCCGATTCCATCCGAAAACACAATGCATTGGGGGGGCAGAGCATTGTTCACAAACAATGCTCGCCCCCCCAATGCATTGTGTTTTCGGATGGAATCGGCGCCGGTGCTGTCAAGTGCGCCATATGGCTGCCAGAATCTATTGCTCCCAAGGGATCAGAGAGTGCACATTATGTGCAGATTGATTGTGAGTGTGTGTCCGTTTTTCGGGGTAATATAATGCAAAGCGCTTAGATATGATTATCAATAATATTAGGCGCTATACAAATCACAATTATTATTACTATTGTATGGTAATCATGTGGTAACTGTTGTGTGGTAATCGTGTGGTAACTGACGATTAGCGGAATTTGTCAACAAAAATCACCAAATATGACAAAATAATAAATTTGTGGTAATATTCTATATTTATTTATGTGTCAATTTTATATTAATTATGAGTGTTTTATGTAAGAATTATTAAGAAAACCTTTGCCCCTCACGTTTTCTTAGGATAAGCATGTTTTGGTGTTGGTTTCATTTTTTTTCCCTAACCATTCTTTAATATACCTCACATGTAGTATATATATTAGCAATATACGATTGTTAATTATGGAAATAATCCTACCTTGACAAAGCCAGATTGCACTTTGCAAATGTATATATTATTCTTGCCATTCTGTCAAACCTTTATAGAAAGTATGACTTTAGTATGTCAATAAATGACAGGTCTGATACCTGAAAGAAAGGAAATCCAAAAGTAGACCAGTTAGAGTCAGAGTACAGTGAACGAACACACTGTGATCACACTGTGATCAACTGATTTCCAACTGAGTTTGACTTCAATGCTAATAAATGGTATCCCATTCCGATCACATTTTCCAAGAGGTCCAAAAATACTACAGGAATACCACATAAATTCCACATAAAATGACAATATACCACAGGAATATTGTGTGGTAATGTCCCAAAATACCACAGGAATCTCGCATTTTCCCATAAAATACCACGTACAGGAATACCACATAAATACCACATAAAATGACAAAATGTTGTGTGGTAATGTCCCAAAAAACCACAGGAATGTGCAAAAGCTGTGTGGTAATTTCCCAAAACCACAGGAATTCTCCTGTTTCCTGTGGTAATGCTGTGTGGTAATGTCCCAAAAAACCACAGGAATGTGTAAATATTGTGTGGTAAATCCCCCAAAACCACAGGAATACCACAGGAATTCTCCTGTTTCCTGTGGTAATGCTGTGTGGTAATGTCCCAAAAAGCACAGGAATGTGTAAATATTGTGTGGTAAATCCCCCAAAACCACAGGAATACCACAGGAATTCTCCTGTTTCCTGTGGTAATGCTGTGTGGTAATGTCCCCAAAAAACACAGGAATGTGTAAATGTTGTGTGGTAAATCCCCCAAAGCCACAGGAATACCACAGGAATTCTCCTGTTTCCTGTGGTAATGATGTGTGGTAATGTCCCCAAAAACCACAGGAATACCACAGGAACATTCCTGTGGTAATGTGTGTGGTATGGTCTCAAATTACCACAGGAAAAAACATATAAATACCACAGGAATACTGTGTGGTAACGTCCCAACACACTACAGGAATACCACAGGAAATATTCTTGTGGTAATGTGTGTGGTAATATTATGTGGTATACCACAGGACATGAGCTGCGACGGCTTGCGATCACCCAGCTCCTCTGTCGTTAGGAGCTGCTGTAAACGTTTCTGTTCCGACGTCGATGTCCGTTTGACCAGTTCGCTTTTGAGTGTGTCGTATCGATGTTCGGCTGAAGGAGAGATAAGGATGTCCCGTATCTCTTGTGCATACTCCGGCTGCAGCGAGGCGACGACGTAAGAAAACCTCGTCGCCTGTGATCGAATGTTGTGCGTGTCGAACGTGGCTTCGATCTGCGCGAACCACAACGTCGGGTCGTGGGGCCAAAATGGTGGCAGCTTTATGTTGACAGCCGACATGGAAGGAGAATCTTTACGCGCAACGTTGTCATCAAGTTTGACTTCGGTGGTGGGGGTAGACTGAGTTGCTTCGTCACCCAGATAACAATGCGACGTTGGCGGAACGTCTATAGTCGGCACCGTCGCGGTTGGAAAAACAACGTTTAGCCAACGTTGGCCTACGGTAAATTCACAACCATATTTTTGCAGTCGGCGAGCTGACGTTAAAACAACGTTAAGCCGACGTTGGCTGTTGACTGTTGGCAAACTGGTCGGCAAATGTACGTTGAAACAACGTTGGGTGATAGTTAGACGAACAATCATATTTATATGGTCTAAAAGCAAACGTTGGGCCAACGTTTCGCCTACTAC
The DNA here is from genome assembly GCA_037951105.1 of Echinarachnius parma. Lineage (NCBI taxonomy): Eukaryota > Metazoa > Echinodermata > Echinoidea > Clypeasteroida > Echinarachniidae > Echinarachnius > Echinarachnius parma. The sequence goes on along the minus strand of JBAMJV010006949.1, from coordinate 6,633 downwards.
GTTGGATATTGGTTGGCTAGTTGACGTCGTACTAACGTTTGACAAACAACCGCATTACGACGGTAGGCAAGCCAACGTAGGGCCAACATTCACTTATATAGTCGTATGAACGTTGGGGTTTAGTCGGCTCAATGTTGGCTTGACGTCAGAAATAGCAAAATAAAAGGTTGGGCAAACGTTGGCGCAACATTGGCAATTGACGTTGGCTTATGGGGGTTGGGCCGACGAGGGCCCAGCGGCAAGAATGACGTGGGCAAAACGTCACGTTTTGACGTTGGCCCAACATGACCGCCTACATTGGGCCAACGATGGGCCAACGTAGCATTGTTATCTGGGCATGATGATCACAACAAAAGTTTAACAGAGCGAACCAAAACAAAATTAATCACGCGAACGGAATGAAGTAGAGTAGAACGATCCGTTGATTATAGCACCGTGGGTTGAAAAGCAAACGCGAAAAGAATGTCTGGGGTCACCAATGTAGAAATTGTTATTGGTATGTGGTAATAAGTCACAAATATACAAAGTTGTTTTCTACTTACGAGTAAAAGATCACGGTACTGGCTTGATGCTTGGATCGGCGCTGGTATATAGGTCATCTGGCAGGCACATATAATATTGTATCCGTGTCCCAGATAGTTCACGAGATGATAATGTTCAAGGTGTGTCACCTAGTGTTTGTATTATGTACACTGTTTGTACAAAAGTAGTTATGTCCGCGTGAACGAAGAGGTATATATAATTATGTTGAAATATATACCAAAAGTTGTATGTGCTTGTCCGCAATAGAAAATGAGTTCTGCGTCCCAGCAAAAGTAAAATATATATACAATATGTTCACAAGAAAAGGGTAGAACGAACTAACTAAGCTACACGATTAACTTCCTTTCAAAAAGGTATCATGATAAGCAGCAAATATATATATAGTTCCAGAATGTCTCAGGATGAAGTGAGAAAGATGCTGTATTTGCTGGAGAGTGAGTTTATCCGAATGGTTCGGTGGTTGTGACAAGAATGGTCGAGAGATGAGATGAGATGGGGATGAAGAGATGCCCCCAAATCGTAGTAAATTCACGTGGTATCCTTAACTTTGATTGGACAGTGAAATCATGAGTATTAATATATTCACGGTAACAGTCCTGTGAATGGTCGGTTCACCCACGGTCATAGGGCAACGACATCGTGGGGCGCGAAATGTTTGTTTTCCCAATCTTGTCGGAGTAGGGAAAAGTTTCCGGAGGAGTTCCATAACAAAGAAGGATGTTATTGCGGATGCGCGGTATGATGAGACGCATGGAGAGGAAATGCGGAAACATAAAAGAGATAATGTTTTTCCTTGATTTTTGCGGAGCTTGTAAACCGAGCTACGGATGTGTAACTCCACATAATGAGTCGCTACACCTTTATTACATTTTATGGAACGCTGTGCATGCTGCTGTAATGAAACCGCGCTTGTTCTTCTTCATTCCATGTACTCTTATATTGTTTTGTCTTGGCGACATGGGGTTTTAGGTAACTCGGCCATATTCTAACCCCTGTCATTTGCTTATTTCATTTTAAATCGCTTTACTGAATAAAGGACCCTCATTATCAAATAAAAGGAACATTTTGCTGGTGTAAAGTTAGATCTCTTCACTAGGAGAGCAGGATCACTGGCGACACAATATTTCACCAATTGTGCCGAGAGTGGTTTTGATCTGGAATCACAATCTGAATCACAATCACAATCTGAATTACAATCACACTGAATCACAATCACAATCTGAATCACAATCACGAATCACGAACGTGATCACAGTCACAATTACCATCTCAGTCACAATCTCAATCACAATCACGATCACGATCACATATAGTAACAATCACAATCACGCTACACAATCATTAATGAGCTTCATATGGGAGGGGATGTATAGGCTACCGGCCCCTCCCACTGTATACAGGGTGGCCCAAACAAACGGAACGGGGCACTTCCCAAAATATAGTACCAACATATTTATGTCCATCGGATAGGGTGTCTTTCCAATGAACAACGATACCAAGAACAGTAATTTTGGTCGTGTAGTTTTTGTTTTAGGACGCTGTTAGTGAGACTATGTCAGGTGCCCATTTTTGTCAATTTTAACCAAGTCAGTGCCAGTTAGATCGCACTCCCTGCCCGTAATACCATTGAACGAACATGCCCATTCTCTCGGCAAACGGCTAAGTGCACACTAACAATGGCGCGCATTGTTTAAGTATATGAAAGGCGGTACGTGCGATCATTGGCGTACCCAGGATTTTTTAAAGGGGGGGGGGGGTTATTTTGTAAAAAAGTCCAAGCCGAGACCAAGTACTATCAAAATTTTCGAGACCGAGACCAAGTACCTGTCAATTTGGAAACCCCTCTCAGTGGGGGGGGGGGGGGGGGGGGGGGGGGTGGTCCCCGTAAATGTTTTTCGAGACCAAGATCAAGTACCTTCAGAGTTGAAAACCCCTCTCAGTGGGAGAGGGGGGGGGGGAGGGGGGGGGGGGGGGGGTGTCCGTAAAAAAAAAATTTGAAGCCGAGACCAAGTACTTTCAAAATTTTCGAGCCCGAGTACGTAGATCTTCAAAAAATGTTGGGGTCGAGGCCGGGTTTTAGTCGGTCGAGACCAGGTTTTAATCGGTCGAGACCAGGTTTTAAACGGTCGAGACCGCTTAAAAGTAGTCTCGAGACCGGCTAAAATTTGAAAGGGAGGGGGGTTCAAACCCCCCAAAACAACAATTTTTTGGTCAAGGTGGGGGGGGGTTTGAACCCCCAAACCCCCCCCCCCCCGGGTACGCCTCTATGCGTGCGATGTATCAAGCACTGGCTTGGTAAAAATTGACTCAAAAGAGAACCTGAACCCAGCGCCCTAAAACAAAAACTATATACACGACTACTTGACTGTTCTTGGTGACGTTGTTCCTTTGAAAAGACACCATATCCGATGGACATAATACATTTGTTACTATATTTTGGGAAGTGCCCCGTTCCTTTGGGGGGGGGGGGGCCACCCTGTATAGGGAGCTTTTGTAATTTTATTATTGACATTGTGCGATTCAGGTGCATACGTAAGACAGAAATTTCACATAATATACATTTATGTCCGAGTAAAATGTATGGAATCAAACATACGTTTATTGAATACACTTTGAAAAATGTGGGGGAGGGGGGGGGGGGGGGGGGGTATTACCCTCCACTTTCAAATGTGGGGGGACATGATCCCCCTGTCTCCCGCCTGTTGACGCCCATGTCCCTTATTTGGTATGCAATGAATTCCTTTTACACATCACCGGATATTGAAAAATAATAACAATATATAACTCATTTTGCTTCATTTAGATGAGAAGCATGTGCATATATTCATGTATACACTATACAGGCGAATTTGAATGAAAACTTTGTTATTTTGAATGACCCAGTGTGAAATTGAATGATCCGGCCGGACGTCCGCTTTGCCATTGTTGACGAAATTGAATGCAAACTGCGCATTTGTAAGCGGTTGTTAAATTGAATGATACAAGTGCTAAATTACGAAGCCCCGTTGGGGACATGGATAAAATAAAATTTCGCCGACGCTATCTCGTACGTACGACTTATTATGTCGTACGTACGACATATTGGTACGACTTATTATCTCGTACAACGTGTACGACTTATTATCTCGTACGTACGACTTATTATCTCGTACGTACGACTTATTATGTCGTACGTACGACTTATTATCTCGTACATACGACTTATTATGTCGTACGTACGACTTATTATCTCGCACGTACGAATAATCCATGCATGGTGAGTATACAGTCTCCGTGTGTACAGCGAGGCCACGAGGCAAGCGCTAATAGTGGAGCAGATAGGCGTAACAATCGTGCAAATAGTCATACAAGCAAGCAAATTGGCATGTACATTACCTGTTATATAATGGGTTGATAAATCCCTGCAATCTGATTGGTTGAGAGCAAAATTTGTGCAGACAATTAATTGTACTGGATGCATGAAAAGTCATGCGTCCGGTATAAATTTCATGCGTCCGGTAAAAAAAATCATGCGTCCGGTAAAACATTTCATGCGTCCGGTAAAAAATTTCATGCGTCCGGTAAAATTATTTCATGCATCCGGTAATTTTTCAAATTTTTAATTTTTTGACTTTTTGGGGGGCGTAACAATGCCCATTCTATAAAACAGATGATGCGCAAGTTTATTTTGTGGGTCGGTGGAATTGTTTGCACGTGGTAACTATGGAAACTAGTCTAAACCCACTCGGCTTCGCCTCGTGGGTTTAACAGTTCCATAGTTACCTTGTGCAAACAATTCCTACCGACCCACTCATACCTGCGCATCATTTGTATATTGTTCACTTTTTCCGACATGGCGGCCATGGCGGCCATGGCGGCCATTTTCCAAGATGGCCGCCATAAAGCTACTTTTTGTCATAAAAAGAGAAATAATCAGTAGATTTCAAGGATCTTGGAGTCGATTCCAATTATATATGGTATGCAGAAACCCTATGTGCTACATGTAGTAACTATCCAGTGGTGTATCTACTGTTAAAATCCAATATGGCGGCCATTTTCCAAGATGGCCGCCCTTCTACTTCTTGTCATACTTCTACTTCTTGTCATAAGAAGAGAAATAATTAGTAGATTTCAATTATCTTGGAGTCGATATATGCAGAAACCTAATGTTCTATATTTAGTCCCTATCCAATGGTGTAGCTACAGTTGAAATCCAATATGGTGGCAATTTCCCTTGATGATTGCTAAAAAAGCTACTTTTTGTCATAAAATGAGAAATAATTAGTATTTTTCAATGGTCATGGAGTCGATATATATGGTATGCAGAAACCAAATGTGCTACAATAAGGCAATATCCACATGATCCAGTGGGCTAGCTTCTGTGAAAATTCAACATGGCTGCCATTTTCCAAGATGACCGCCCAAAAGCTGTTTTTTGTCATAGTAAGAGAAATAACTAGTCGATTTCAATGATCTTGGAGTCGATTCAAATAAATGATGGTGTGCAGAAACTAAATGTGATATGTTTAGTCCCTATGTAGTGGTGTAGATACTGTTACAATCCAATATGGCGGCCATTTCCCAAGATGGCGGCCAAAAACCTACTCATTTAACTGTCATAAAAAGAGAATTAATTAGTCGAATGCAATGATCTAGGAGTTGATTCAAATACATGATGGTATACAAAAACCGAATGTCCTCTACCAGTCAGTGATGTAGATACTGTAAAAATCCAACATGGCGGCCATTTTCCAAGATTGCTGCCAAAAAGCTACATTTCTGCATACAAATCGGTTGAGGTGGTACATTTTAATGCATCTTGGAGTGGATTAAAAATTTACGTTAACACCAAGAAACAATTTCATGCTACACACTACTTTCTACATCGGTTCTAGGCTAGTTTTCAAATTACGGCAATGTCAGCGCCGATGGCATCTATTTTTTGTGTACGAGGCAGCTTCAGGAGGAAGATGTATAACCAAATGAGCAACAACCATGAGCAAACATTGCAAGCTCCGATTAGTAGAATAATCTAGAAGCGAACAACAGTGCATTGTGATTATTATGAGCAACCCAATCCAGTAAGAATCTGAAGGCCTTCTTTTGCTAGACATTGAACTAATCTAGGTGCGCGAATGTTGCTAACGGCTAGACTTCTTGAAGGTATGGAAGTGGCTGGAAATGAATCGAGTGCACTTATTAAAGTGCATTCGATGGAATACAATTCTATAGTACCATAACCAGAAATATCGAGCGATTATTACAACGTACACACATCCCGGAATCCTTCAGCTAAGAGAATCAGCCGACCCTGTAGACCCTGCAGCACTCGGTGACTGTATAAAAGTCCAAATTACAATATTCATATGCCACGGATGAAGTCTTTGAAGCATAAGACTGGTACCATGTATATTATTTGTTGATACATATTTCATTCAGAGCATGACGTGTAAGACGGTAAAATTAGTGGAGGGGGCGGGTCCGGGAGGTGACTGGTAAAGAGAACTGACAGATCTGATACTAAAAGCACGTTAATATTAGTAGTAACGCACTATTGTTAAAAGCTTGTATGTAGGACATGTGGTTGTCGTGATGGAGGTCGAAACTGCTCACTGCAGCATTCTAATTGTATATGCTCATTCTAGAATATTGTGTGAATTGATCCTTTACCTGTGCTCCAAATGATATATTATGGAGACATAAACTGAAATGCAGAGTCCTGATGTATATCAGTTCCGTGCTTGAAACAAGGGGCTGTTGACTTTCGTTCCAGAATGGTTCCTGGAGGTTACAACGAGTTGAGATCTGTCAATCTCTTTGATGATAATTGTTTGGTTTACTGCTTGAATATTTCTGATATGTTGACAAAACAAACCTTTACTTTCGATCTCTATTCCATCCTGGAAAATACTCAATAACCTTGGTGTCTAACAATGATATAGGAACACAGATTTAGTTGGTTTGGTCACGTTGTGAGGATGGAACATGACGTGTCTGCAATGCAAGCATATTGCAGTCATATGACATCAGGGAACTGACCACAGGTAGACGGAGAAGGCCACGAATTAGATGGATTGCTGGAGTCATAAATTGTATTTGACACTAGCCCAG